>JAFVLL020001839.1:15967-32023 GCA_021397915.2 Tor tambroides
AAACAACACAGTACTACACAATTACCACACAAGTTTTATGTGGTACTTTTGATGTTTTATCACATGGAATACCACAGGACATTTTTGTAAGGGAAGAGCCATGTGGAAAAATAACTTACAGACAACGCACACCGTTTGGAGCCTGTTTATACATACAAACTCATTTTGCTCACTTTTATTTGTAAGGCTGCATGTTAAGTGGAGTAGGCTACCACTTACGCAGAAAAGATAGCCTACTGGAACAGAAAATGATTTTTTACCGGCCATACTTTAATTGAAAAGACACCCCAAGATGATTATTAAGAAGTTAATGTTTCCTGTAAATCATGAACACAATATTGCCATGCTCATAAAATGCGTTATTATCACTGTGGGAAAAATCTGACAAGAAAGGAACAGAAACCACTCTACCTAACGTACTCGCATTTATAAATCACACAATCCGTTAATTTTTAAATTTCATGCGGAGAATGGTCATAAAAATGTGCATTATTGTGTAATAACTAATCTCAAACCCGTGGGAGACAGACTGTTGTTCAGTTTGCAATTTGATGTGCCCTTTGATTAGCACTGATCACGTGTTTTTTATGGGTTTTTTTTGTGGTTGGATGCTCATTTGTGCATATCTCTGATTTTATCATTTATCATAAAAAGGGTTTAAATTAGGGCATGGACAGTCAAAAGTCAGTTAGAGATAAGTTATCCACTACAGCTTTAATTTGTACTTGTCTATTGTTTACTGCAGTCATGAAAGGTTATTGTTAAAATATGCAAAATAAAGATTTTTATTGCATTGCTGAGATGTGTTAACTTGTGGAGAAGTACAAAAGGCAAAGAGCACAAGTTGTTTAGACGCCACCGCCATCTGCTGGTAAAAAAGCACAATGAACATTGCTGCAAAAATTAAACTGGTTTATTACTTTACATTTACTACAAAAAAAAAAATCACCATTCATTACAGAATTATAACCAAATTCAGACAGTTATTTTTATTACATTTGGCACATTTATAACACACAATCAATCATCATCAGTATATTTCACATTTGTCTTGCAGAATAATTGTTGTATATCATGAACACATTTAAAGATGTTCAAAACATCAAACAGAGCAACATGTTAGGTGTTTTTTGTTGTGACAGAAGTCCAAAGTCTATGTTCTCTGAAACTACAATTAAGGCTGCAAGTACAGCTGTGCTTTTTTTTAATTATTAATAAACATTAGGCAATCAAGAGACTTTGCACTTACAAGTAATAGATTAAGAATGTGTTGAGGTCAGTTTTGAAGGCTTAAAAAAGCTGCAACAAAGCACCATTTGTAATGCAATAAAATCATGTATACAGTTATCAACATATGAATCTCCCTCCTGGTTTTGGTTAAGACAATATGAATGCAGGACGAATATGGAGTGATAAGTCTTCACTAGTCAGTTGATTCCCTGGTGGCATTATTAGTGACAGTCGCTGTCAAGTAATGATGATGTATTGATGTCACAGACGGTGATGTTGATTTCACAGCATGCACTCTATTAGGGGGATAAGCGTTGGTATATCCAGCCTCCCTCAGCTTGATGCTGCATATCCCCCAGCTCAGTCTCTCCCTCTTTTGGCCGCAAAAAGACTATTCGGTCATGTAATCTATTGGACTGACCCTGCCAGAACTCAATCAGATGGGGTTTTACAATGTATCCACCCCTGCAGAAAAATATATATATATCCATAAAAATAAATGAAACTACAACATAACTAAATACAAACACAGACAGGGATTTGATATTAATAAACAAAGATTACTCACCAGTAATCTGGCATTGGTACATCTGTGTCTTTATAGTTTTCCTCAAGCTCTGTATTCTTGTCTCTCAGGTACTTTAAGGGGTACACACAACAATTTATCAATTAAACAGGTGTTGCACCAAACCAGGAAAATATTTAACATTAATTGTGTAAAATTATCATTATGAATGCTGAATTGTAGCTGTTAACTGCATTATTTAATCTTGTAGTTTTTATTAATAGTTTGAATTAGTTTTTATTTTTATATTTTCAGTTTTTATTTTAATTATAGTTTAATTTTTAGTTATTTTTTTATGTGTGCTTTTGTCAATTTTATTTGATCTATTTTTATTTTTATTATTTATTTACAGTTAGTAATTTTAGTGCTTAAACTTATTTCAGTTAGTTCCCAAGACAACTTAATTCGTTGAATCTAATTTTTAATTAGTTTATGGTTTTCATTTAATATTTATATTTTATTTCAGCTTTATTTCAATTAACAAAAAGTTTTTTTTAATAGTTTTAATTAATGATAATAACTCTGGATGGTGGTGATAGTGCTACTCACTTGCCGGCTTGCTATTACTGTGCTCTGCCTGCTAACAACAGCACCGATTTGACTGCTCTTGGGCCTTGAGTGGAAGTAATCACGTGAAATCTCATACGGGATTCTCTCTACAGTGCCTTCAATGTGAATCTGTCAACAAAATAATACAATGGGGACAAAAACTACATTCAAAATGTGTTACATTTTTTGTCATTTAAACTTTTAAATATGGAAAATATTAAAACCAAAACCAAAGGGAAATATTCTAATCATCTGATATCCAAAGAATTAGCTAGAGAATATTCTGAGTCCAAAAAAACAACTTACCTGTCTGTTTAATGGTTCCCAGTAAAATACAAGACAGGCGTGTGGATTGCTGTTCTATATGATTGCAAAAACAAAACAAAAATAAATGTAATTAAAGATATGAGAAAGACATAAAGATGCAAAGGTAATCCCATATGGACATTTACTGAACAAAATTTGGTTTTAAAGACTCACCAACTCTGCACCTTTCCGACTTTCATAGTTGGTGAAGAAGCGAAGTCCCTCCTCGCTGTAGCCTTTTAGAAGAACCATACGTGCAGAAGGGCGACCGTCCCTTTAGAGGAGACAAAAAGGGCAAATATTTACCAAATATAAAAAGTAAATTAAGCATGTATATGCATTATATTTAAGTTGGTATGTTAATTTCCAGTTATTGATAAACTGCACAACATCCATTCTTACTTGGTGGCTGTTGCAAGACACATTGCATTGGCTTCCCCCACCTCTGGGCATTTAGTGGCTTGATCAAACCAGCTGCCGAATTGCTTAATTGGATCTAAAGAAGCAAGCTGATCCTCCTCAAAACACTATAGGATGAAAACGAGGAACAGGACATTTATACATTTATCGTATATTCTTTTTAAATTACTTGGCTTACTGTTGTGACATATATGGCAAAGTAGGTTTAAATACCCCATAAGTGAACTAGTACAGTGTCCTTTACTGTGTTTAGCCAGTAGGTTCTTTAAAGGGGTCTTTACCAAATATGCTATTACTGTAACACTAACCCATGCATAACAGATATGAAAAGCATGTTTAATGGTCAAAGGCTGGCTCATAATTGTGTTGACTCTTTTCATATCATCTTAATTAGTAAGTGACTGATGGAAGTCAAGATCAACTGACAATGCAAGCATTTTTGAAAAGGCATTTGGCAAGCACGCAATTCAGCTGCAAATAATAAATAAAATGGCCAATATTTTAGAATCACATTGATAAAGTTTTATACAATAATACAGAAAATGACGACTCTACATATCCAGCTTTTTGATGTAAATATCATGATATGATACTCTGTATAATGGTCATGGTTAAACATACAGTTGACATAAAAACCCTCGCAAGCCGAAATATACGCGTCCCACCTCATGATCGCTCTTATAGCTCTTTCTCATGTTAACTGAGATCCATGTTGGTGCCACTGTAAGTAAATTTCCTGCAGAAAAACGAGGTAAATAACGGAGTACTGCGGACAATGTCGAGGTAACAATGGGTTCAATAAACTTCACAATATTGCCGACGTTCCTGGACGTGCAGAAGCGCAAATAGACGTCCCAAAAAAAAAAAAAACCTCCCAAGCCTGCAACTCCAAACCTGCGTCATCACGTTCATGCTCTTACGTAAAATGCGATGAAAACGCAGTCGGTTTTGTAACTAACCTCTAATTTTGGAATGAATAAAATATGAAAATAAATACGTAAATACATTTTTCATTAATTTCATATTTGAAAATGTGTTTACATAAATTTATTTACATAAATTTATTTAAAATTACCTTGACATACCGACAGTAATTAAACAAATTTTTTTAATTTGGTAAAACTTTTAAAATGAAAATAACCCTAATAAAATAAAAAAAGAGAATTTGGGGTTTATTTTTTTTAACGTTTAATTATTATTATTTTTTAAAACATAACCGTAAAGACTTTTATTTTGTAAGCACAATACAACAAAACGTTCTACGTCAAATCCGGATCAAGATGGCAGCGACCTTGTGTGGCAGGCTTTTCCCGAAATCGGGTAAGATTATGGTTTGATATTACTGCAAAAAATTATTGTAAGTAAATAACATATATAACAAGAAAATACCTGCCATGTACATGCAAATGATGAATTTCATCGTAAAATTACATAAATATGAAAGTCACTATGAAGCGATATTGTGGTACTGTACAGCATCTATCAGAGAATATGCAAGTCATATGTAAGTGCTTAATGTTATTTGTTATATCTCTTCATATTTAGCATTCTGTTATGAATGTATTTATGCTGCCATTTTGGATTTTCGGCAAGCCTTTGCATTTATTTTCATGATTAAAACACCACAAGTGATGATCTCATGATATTAGTGAATGTTGCATCTTTTTTGAATATTAATGTTTATATTCTAGCCATATTTATAATATGTCAACCCTGCAGGATGGCTGCCATTAACCCAGAGTGTTCGTCATGGCTCCAAAGCTGTTACTCGTCATAGAAAGCCAATACACTTTCTCAAACAGAAGCTGTTGGCTGTCACAGAGTACATTCCTCCTACACCTGCAGCTCCTCCTGCTGCTTTGGCTCCACGAGTCCGAAAGACTGAAGAGGTTGATCATTGCTATACTTACTGAACACTATCTTAACAAGGATTCAAGTGTGTCATTTGTAAGTGTTTAAGTCATATATGTATATCTCTACTCTCTTTCCTTTTAGGAAAGTGCTCTGGCAGTTTTGTTGAGGAAAGACCTAGAAAACGTGTTTAAGGAATGTAAGATGATTGCTGTGGTCCAAAACAATGCAATCAATGCAGAGGACCTCATGGTGCTGAAACACAAACTGAAAAGACATAACATCAGTGTCAAGTTCTTTCCAAACCAGGTAATGGCAAGTTACAGTGTTGGTTACCACTGTTGAGAATGTGCGCTACTGCTGTGTGACATCTTATTTGTGTTTCTTTGCAGGTGACGAGGTCCTTTCTCAGCAACAGCATTTACAGTAACATGTTGCCTCTATTTGTTGGCCAGACTGTGGTGTTTGTTAGTAAAGAACCAAAAGTTAAAGAGATGCTGCAAGTGTTAAAACACAGTCCTCAGATGGTGCTGTTAGGTGAGTGTGCCCTATGCATGAACTTGCAATCTTAAGGGAAAAGTTCACCCAAAAATGAAACACTTCTGAAAATGTACTCACACTCAGGCCATCTGAGATGTAAATTAATTTGTTTCTTCATCAGAACATATTTGGAGTAATTTCGCACTTACATCACTTGCTCACCAATGGATCCTCTGCAGTGAATGGGTGCCATCAGAATGAGAATTCGAACAGCTGATAAAAACAACACAGTAATTCACAAGTAATTTACATGACTAGTCAATTAATGTCTTGTGAAGTAAAAAGTTGTATGTTTGTAATAAATCCATCATTAGGATGCTTTTGACTTTAAACCATTGCTTCCTGTTAAAATAGTCCTCTATTTCCCATAATATTGCTTTCTCCAGTGAAAAGGGAAAAGGTTGACTCATCTGAATCAGGAGAGACATAAGCACTGATCAAGAATTTATTTCTTTTTTGGGTAAACTATTCATTTAAAGATCTTATAAAAATGGTTGGTATTGTCTCACAGGCTTTCTGTACCATTTTCTTTCAGGTGCTTGTATAGAGAACACATTGCTTTCATATCAAGGCATTCTCAGTTACTCCAAACTACCATCTATAACCACTATCCAGGGTGAGCTTGTTGGTGGTCTAACTCTGATGACTTCACGGACTGTCTCAATGCTACGTCACCATCCAGCTCACCTTTCCGCCCTCCTTCAGCAGTACGTTAAACAGCAAGGCTCTGGGGACTCCGCAAATGCTGTTACAGATAAAGATGCTTCTACAATACAGGAAGCACCAGCAGCTTGAATTTTATAAATATACATGGATGAACAGCTGTGTATGTTTGACATAAAATGCATATAATAAAATGGATTTATTTAAAGTTGCTTTTTGGTCATTTATATGCCATAGTTGGAGGTGAATTTTTAATTTGTCACTGTTTGTATTGTGGAGACTGGGGCTACATTTCATAAAGGCAAAGTCTCGGTGCTCTAGCAGTGATTGTTTCAGTTGACTAGTTAAAAAATTAAAATAATCTTAAATTGGAATAATATTAGTAATAGTCTTGTCTTTCAAAGTAAAATTTTAATAACATATTTTGTATTTTTATACAATTTAAGAATAACAATATTCACTATTTATACTTGTTAATAATTGTTTTATTTGTTAAATGTTGCTGAAAAGCCAGTAATAGGCTATTTAATGGCAGGTTCCATTGTGACAACTTACCCTATATATCTTGGCACAAAATGTCAATTTGCTTAATGAACTGCATCTATTTTTCTTCAGCATTAATGGTGGAAATGCAACAGCTTTTTTTCTAGTCAGGTCTTTAAGGTATGTACAGAAATTGTCAATTCTTATTAGTAGGCACGGTGTCAATATTTATGCCAGGGGTCTCCAACCCTGCTTCCTTCCTTCCCTCTGCTTCCTGCAGACTTCAGTTCCAATCTTGCTCCAACATACCTGCCTGTAATTTTCAGGTAACCCTGAACTCCTTGATTAGCTGGTTCTTCTAGTGTGTTTGATTAGGATTGGAATTGAACTCTGCAGGATGGTAGCTCTCCAGAAGCAGGGTTGGAGACCTGATTTATGCACTTGTGTACTTGAATTTGCAAGTTAAAAAGCCAAGAGAAACATGTATTTGTACTGCCAAAATAAACACTAGCTAGTGGTCAAGGATCCTGATTAGTGATAATCTCTGGATTACCTCATGTTAATCTAGGTCAGTTAGTCCTTTATGGTTATAACTTCATGTTCAGTGTAGAAATGTCTCTGTTCTTTATATTTTGACACCGCTGTTTCATTTTAGGCCAGTTTTACAATTATGTATGATCCTCTTTCAGGAAAAAAGTCATGTGAATTTGAAAAACCTCTATAAATAAAACAAATGTGCTCTGTGTGTGGTAATATATGAACCAATAGGGGGTTACCTATTTGAATATGAGTACATTTGGAGGTTATCCCATCTTAGTAAACAGGTAATGGCAGAGCAACTCAATAGTTTCTGATGTAATGCGTCTGAATGGCTGGCTGTCAGTGAAGTTCCTCCTACATGCCTGTAATTCCACAGCTTTTAAGACACTAATGCGGATAATGATTTGGCCGGGAGCCTTGGGTGGATTTGAAGGATGTTCAGTCACCAGTGGAGGATAGTTTGGGAGCTGTCCGCCATACATCGTTCTGGTATGCACATGGAATAGCTGCATTCTTGCATTTTTTGTAGAAAGTCGTTGAACTGGTTTCCTGTTCTGTGAGTAGAGTGACGCACGGTTGTACAAATGGGGGTACATGACACTCAGGCGCTTGGAGGGAATCACTCAGAAATACACCACACGCTGGCCAAGAGCAGGAACCTCAGGTAAGAGTTACAATACTAAAGTATGGTTTTGTGGTTTTAAATGCTAGTAGCAGTTGAAGTATGTTTGAAGTGGATTTATATATTTACTGTTTGGAGACAGAAATGTGTGGAAAACAGCCTTTATTAAGTGCAACTCAAACACAAGCCCAAATTGTCTATAACTATGAAAATATTTAAGTTGTTCAAACATGAATTTTAAATCACATCCAAGAGTTAATTTTCTTAGATTGACATGAATTAATTTATTGGCAGCATCAGCATGTGATTATGTGCTGATTGGTAAGTTTCAGGCTATACAATACAGTTTCATATGTCATTTTAAATGTTTGCACTGTCTTAGTTACAATGAGCAAGTCTTCAGCTACACTCTTTAGTTTCTCAACACACCTGATGATGCTTCACATACTAGACAAAGAGGAATGGCTGCTTTTTCCAACCAAATCTGTTTAAAATCATGTTCAGATGTTATAATTTACAGTAAAATCTACAGTTAAATAAAATAAAGGACTTTTAGCTGATCTTTTTGCTATTATGATTATTCAAACGTGTATGTTACACTGATTTCCTGATGCTATACTATACCTTATTTTTACTGTGGCCTGTCAGCATGCTCATGGTGAAAAGCTATTCAAGCTAAGGGCTGCTAAAAAGGGTTATTCAAAGCCAATTATCGTAATGACGCTAAGCCTCTCCCGTAGGGACCGTTACCTTTGTGAGGTTACTATCCATCCAAGCATGTGTTACTGTGCATATTCTTCCTTCCATAAGGACATCTAAAACAATTTAAAACTTACATAAAAACAGTTCATTATTACTCAACTGCAAATTCAACTGTTTACAAAACATTTGCCCTCATTCTAGTTATTGGGCATGTATAATCTTGTCAATGTTGTCAAGACAATAGGAGATTCTAGAAAACATGTTTGGTTTCTGACACACCCCACTCATGACATTCCATTCAGTTTATATCTTGAAAAAGGAATTTTTAGATAATCTGTCAGTATGTAATTAAGAATAAACATCATTAAAGGTGTTTCCTTGGTCCATACATAATGGTTTTATCATCATTTAGATTATGTAATTATGAGTGTATTATTTTGGTTTCTTTGCTTTGCATTGCAATGCTTTTGTTGTGTTTCATGTTAAGCCATTTGAAAAGTGTTTATGAGATGATGAACCAATGTGATTTAGTAAAGGCCAGAAGTTGAAGTCCTGCACAGGAAGTGTTGTTTTAAGGCAGATCCCTGCTGTTAGATAACCGAATTAGAGGAGTTTTCTCTGAACACTGTATTGCTTCTGATTATGTTTACTCTCACTATGACTGTGTTTCTGCCTTGGCTTTTTATGCCTTTTAATTGTACAAAACATTTACAAAACTAGCCCTGAAATATAAAGACAGCTATATATTTTCATGTACTGTGTGAATTAAAAAATAAGCGCAATATCAAAAAGACATGTTATTTTCAATAACATTTCTTTTATAGTTTCACTGTACTAAAAATCAAAAACAGTCATCAAAAACAAATTATAGTATTTTCATAGTATTTTTAAAAACCTTTGTTATTGACAGTATGGCTAATTGTTTTTCTAAGCTTGTTGCATAACATAGTATACATTATCTTTCTTAGCAGTCTTAACACATGCTTGTCTGACTAACCAATAAATGATTTGTCTTTCTAAAAAGCTAACAATAAAAACTCTTTGCTTTGCAGACATATTGTGCTCTAGTGTACAATGAGAGGGAGTCTCTAGCAGAGCGTATTCACACCAAGCTTGACTAATAAGTGCACAAGAGGACATTTTCAAAATGGACTCCCACAGGTCTTCAGTGGACCATGTCCAGTCACAGATGAGTGGTGTGGAGAAGGTGTCTAGCGGCTGGCATAAACCCACTCATTCCAGGAGCAGCAGCACTGCATCCTCACGTCACTCACGGCTGGTTTGTACCATCTGCTTGACATAAACATGCTCAAACTTAGGTTTCTTCAACTGATTTTTGGACACACCTAAAAATAAAGTACATACTGTATGTGAAAAGCTAGCATTAGGAGTTTTGCCCTTGGGTGTTTGAAACCAGTTGCTCAACACCTAACAAGTGTCCAATCAGACGGTGTGAAAGCCGAACCAACAAGTTTATGTGTCTTAACAAGCTCAAGAGTTACGTTTCATTCATAGGGGTTATATGTGGCATGTTTTAAATGGG
The DNA here is from genome assembly GCA_021397915.2 of Tor tambroides. Taxonomy (NCBI): domain Eukaryota; kingdom Metazoa; phylum Chordata; class Actinopteri; order Cypriniformes; family Cyprinidae; genus Tor; species Tor tambroides. Next base: position 25,982 of record JAFVLL020001839.1, read on the forward strand.
AAACGCCCTGTTGTACGTCAGCCTTTTTCACTCTGTCCCAAATAGAACATTAAAGACTGGGAGGTAATGGACGACTTTCCAGTAGATTTGAACCTCACTGGAGAAAACATGCAGGATGCGAATACTCCAGGAATCTGTGAAGGCTATTTGATGAAGAGGAGAAAGTGGCCTCTTAAAGGGTGGCATAAGGTATGAGAAAAAATAGCATAATCTTTTCCTTAGGTAGTTGTTGGGTAAAAATGTAGAACTGTGTAAAACTGAATGAACTTTAAAGTTATACTTTCTTACAGAGATACTTTGTCTTGGATAAAGGGATCCTACGATATTCAAAAAACCAACATGATGTAAGTATGGTAATTATTTTTTTTCCTCACCATCAACCGCAGATCTTGGATCCAGACTCTTTTAACAATCATGGATTGACTTTTTCAACAGTTTTCCAAAGGAAAAATGCACGGTGCGCTTGATGTCAGTCTCGCAGTTATGTCAGTAAACAAAAAAGTAAGACGCATAGATCTGGATGCTGGAGACATTCTGTATCACATGAAAGTAAGTCATTACGTATTGCTGGCATTGATTGAATGATTCAGTTTTGTTTTAAAGCTAGTAATTCTATGGAAGCTTGTTTCCGCCACTGGATTAAAAATAAAAAAGGCAATTGCGACTTTTTATTTCACAATTTTGATATTTATCTCACAATTCTGAGTTCATATTTCACAATTAAGACTTTTTCAGTTTCAGAATTGCAAGATATAAACTCAATTGTGAGATGTAAACTCGTGATTTCAATAAAAAGGTTCGAATTGTGAGATGTGAACTTAGAATTATGAGGAAAAAAGTCAGAACTGCGAGAAGTCATTTTATATTTTGCAATTCTGATTTTTTCTCCCCTTATAATTGTGATATACAAACCTGCAATACTTTTTTTCTCGTAATTGTGAGGAAAAAAGTCAGAATTTTGAGTTAAGTTGCAATTAACTTTTTATTTTTTTTTAGTTCTTTGATGGAAATGGGCTTCCATAAGTTCAATACTTAAATATTTGATATTCCAAACTGGGATTCATGTACCCCTGAAGGTTTTTGAAGGAAATGCAGGGGGTTCATGAGTTTCTGAAAAGCTAATAATTAATTAAATCATAAAAATATAAAATTTAAATAAATCATTTAAACATAAAAGCAAGCAAATTAAAACATTCTAAAAATGGTTGTTTCATTTGTTTATCTGCATGTCATGTGACTTCTTTACCTTCATCCAACAAATTATGCAAAATATTTTATCAAATAAATAAACCAAATAAATGCACTGTCAAAAATGAACCCATTTTACTTTTCTAACTAGGTCAAGACTCCGGATTTATATTACATATGGGTCACCAAGCTGAGTGCCCACAGGATGTATAAGAAAAACGAGGCTGCGCACGTTCACAATGGCTTCCTCCAGGCCCTCTCCCAGAGCAGTCATTTATCTCACAAAAACAGTCCCATGCAGGACATGGTGAGTAAAGTGACTTCCTGTAGCCCTCTAAATAACCAGGGATTAGGAGAGTGTGTCCTCACAGTTTAAGAACAAGACGAATTAGTGATTAGACCTCATGTCCCAGATGGTGGTTTTATCTGTAACAGTACACTAATAGATGCTTCAGTGAGTTAATTGGAAGTTACAAAATAAATGTCTCATGAACAATTCTAGGGCACGTCTTATGCGGGTGAACCTCTGCCATGTGTCAATCCTGCCATTAATGGGAAAGTGTCAGCTTGGCTACAGACCCAAGAACCTGACATCTGCGCACAAGGTACAACTGTGTTTTAAATACTAGTGACATTGTAATAAAAGAATGCATAAGCACAGAATAAGATAATAAAAAGCACCACTTTTTGTTGTTTTCCAGAGCTTACCCGTTGTCAAATGGAGCTGAATGAGCTGCAACGGCTGGTCCAAAAGTTGCACTCTTTAGAGTCGGGCCAAACGGTCAATAACGGAGACCTTCAGAGGATTATCAGCATGCAGGTTAGTAAAAAGGCTGCAGAGCAGGCTGAAGACAGGCCTTTACTCAAATGACTTGCAAGTAAACGTTCCCACATGTGTTTGACCCATAGAATCTCCTTCTTGATAAACCCAAGAAGAAGAGTGGAAAGATTTGGGGTCATTCTCGCACTCTGTCTCGAGTTGAGGCTCTTGGAATGGTGAGGCTGCTCAGTTTACATTTTCCTCTACTTGATATTAGGATATCTTAGATAAAGCCTTGGAAGCAATTATAATCTTTGCCTACAGGGATTGCCCTGCCATTGGGATTATTTCATGTTTTCCACAAAGGTTTGGAAACTATTATGGAATTTATTCCATATTCATGTGTAGTGTCATCCCAGAGATCTCTGTGTATTTTTATTTGATTTTATTTTTGAATACTGTAGTCAGGCATTTGTGTTGTGCTAATGTGTAGTAAGCATTAGAGCTTCAAAACCCCCAGTAATATAGTCAACTCCTGTTTTACATGAAGCCATTTCGTGGGATTACTAAATCGGTAAGTCAGCACAAGAAACACTGATTGTAAATTCCTTGTGACTTTCGACACATTATACAAAGTAGCAAATGCTTTACACCAGATGGTGGTCCTATTGCATTTTTCATATTGTATACTTCCACTCAAAATTTGGGGTTGGTAAGTCTCTTACCTATTGTTAAATATCATTGCAATTTAAAACAACTGTTTTCTATTTTAATATATTTATAATACATTTTTTCAGGATACTTTGATGAATAGAAAGTTAAAAAGAACAGCATTTATTTAAAACAGAAATTATTTGTAACACTATAAATGCCTTTCCTCTCACTTTTGATCAATTGAATGCATCTTTGCTAAATAAAAGTATTAATTTCTTCAAAAAAAAAAATACTGAATTGTAGTCTATCTTGTATTTTAGTATTTTAGTAAATGCACTATAGCTTCTGATTGTTACATGTTGCCGACATTAGATACTAATATCTCCTCCTCCTCCTACTTATTTTTTTCTATCCACTTTTTAAATGCAGTTATCATCAAGTCACCTGAACAGTTCTTCCCACCTGGGAACCTCCGTCCCTTCCATCCCCGATTATGTCTCCACCCAGGTGACCCCACAAGCCTCCACCTCATCAGAAAGCAAGAAACTCCACCAAGACATCTGCTCCATGTCCTTGAAAGGTATGAAAGTATAAGAGTAACGCCTTAATGATTTTATAGTTTAAATTTAAACCCAGTTGCTGTATTAGATGTATAATGTTGAAGGTCAGCACTGTGTCTTTTTCCTTATAGTCCATGCCTCTCTGCGTACCGCACATGAGGCTCTTGCTCAGGAGCGCCAAAGGCTGCAGGACACTTGGTCCAGCAGGGAGCTTCACCAGACCACCTCTGCCCAGATCAACAACCTCTGCAGCCTGGCTGAGGTGACAAGGACTTACATTACTTATCAAAAAGCACAAAGTGCAGCACTTTTGCCTTGAAATTTTCTGCATGCATGCAAGAATAGGTTTACTTTAGCTTATCTTGTTATTAAAGATGCTGTAAGCTCTATACCATAAAACAAGCATCCCTGCTAGTAAATGCTTTAGTACAGTGGTTCTCAACCAGGGGTCTCAACAAACTTTTAAAAAAGTTCAAGGTGACTTGAAATGATTTAAAACAAGACAAAACAAGCATTAAAATATGCTAAATAAATAACTGAAAATGAAATAACTATACATCAAGATATTTCATAATTATTAAGGAATAGTTGGAAATCCTGTCATGTTTTACTCACCCTCAAGTTGTTCCAAACCTGTATGAATTTCTTTTTTTCTGTTGAACACAAAAGAAGATATTTTGAAAAATGTTGGTAATCAAACAGTTACTGTATTTTTCTTTCCAAACTATGGAAGTCAATGGGGACCAACGACTAGTTACCCATTCTTCTTCAAAATATCTTCTTTTATGTTCAACAGAAAAAAGAAACGTGTACAGATTTGGAACAACTTGAGGCTGAGTAAATGATGATAAAATTTTCATTTTTGGGTGCAACCCAATCGAGCAACCAGGGAAGTCATGGGGCCTTTGAATATTTTTATGGACAATGAAGGGCCTTGGAGTCAAAAAGGTTGAGAACCACTGGTTTAATAGTTTATTTTCAGTGCATTACATGTTATGTTTTACTGCATAGATGTGTGTGTGTATATGTGTATCTTCAGTTAGATGTTAAGTCCCGTCACACCAAAATCCACAAACTCTCAGTGTCCTCCGACTCCTCAGAAGAATCATTCCGTACTGTGCTGCAAAGGAAGGTGTGTCACTTTCTACCCAGAACCTACTCATCCTGTTCCTATTTTCGTCTCTTTCTTTCCCTCCTCCACCCTCTGCTTTTTTATTCTGTTTACAGGTTGATGGGTTTCACCTACTTCATATACCGACAGGCTCTTTTGTCTACTCATTGTTTTATCGTCATAGCAGTATGATGCAATCAACCTTACAGTTTCTGACTACCTACATGTCTATCTCTGTTTCACTCAGTCTGGCTCAGGCCGTAGTTTGTCTTTCCGTGCGCCCTCCGTGGCTGACTCAGCGGCAGAGTATTTTGACGCATGTGATGAGCTTATGTGTGCGAGCTCTTCTGAGATGTCCGATGAGTCTGGTCTGAGTGATGGATCCAGTAATTCAGAACCTGATGAGGCTCATGGTTAGTGAAAATTAAATGCTCAGTAAGCACATATGTGTGGTGTTTAGATGTCCATATATACTACCATTCAAAAGTTTGGGTTCAGTAAGAGAAATTAATACTTTTATTCAACAAAGATGCAATAAATTGATCAAAAGTGTCAGTAAAGACATTTGTAATGTTGAAAAATGTTACATTTCTATTTCAAAGGCTGTTATTTTGAACTTTCTATTAATCAAAGAATGTTTAAAAAATGTATCACAGTTTCCACAACAATATTAAGCAGCAAAACTGTTTTCAACATTGGTAATAATAAGAAATGTTTCTTTAGCACCAAATCAGCATATTAGAGTGATTTCTAAAGGATCATGTGACACTGAATACTGTAATAATATTTTACAATATTTGTCTGTGCTGTATTCTTGATCAAATTAATGAGGCCTAAGAGGCTTATTTCAGAAAACATTAGAAAATTGTATTGCCCCTAAATTTTTGAACTGTAGTGTACATTTTTCATGTAATATGTTACATTGTTTGTGTTACAACAGTAACTTTTTACTTTTTCTTATGAACTCAACAGCAATGGCTTCACGCAAGTACCGTGCCAGCCTTTCAAAGGCACCACCAAAACTGAACACCATAAAGAACACTGGACGTCGTACTACTCTGCCTGCAGTCTGCCCTGACAACAGCCACGTCGGATTGATGACTATCCTCTACAACAACATAGGGAAGGATCTGTCCCGTGTCTCCATGCCAGCAGCTCTGAATGAACCTGTGTGCCTGCTGCAGAGACTCTGTGAGGAACTGGAATACTCTGACCTACTGGACACTGCCAATCATACCGATGACCCCTACCAGAGGATGGTAATACTTACAGAATCTTTGATATAAACTGCATATGGCCGAATGATTAATTTAGAAGTGTATAACTGATATAATAAACTATTACTATATCTGTATAAACAGTGCCCTCCAAAAGTATTGGAACAGTAAAGACAAAATTGCTCTGTTGGCTCTGGAGTCAAGACATTTACAAATATGATTAAAAGATGAATATGAGACAAAACTACAGAATGTCACACTTTATTATTGGGTGATTCAACATGTTTTACCAGCTAGGAAATTCAGCACTTTTATAGTTTCATCCCCCTATCTGATGTGAGCATAAGTATTGGAACAGCTGCCTCACAGGTCTTTCTAAGTGATCAGCTGTGTCCTGTTGCATTAGTTCTTCAGATATTAAAAGCAGGGAATGTGTCGAATCAGTTATATCCATTACTTCTGTATTCTGAATCTTTCATTCGATGATGACACACACAAACCAGGATGAAGATGAGGGAGCTGACTTTGAGAGAAAAGCAAGCAATTTGGATG
>JAFVLL020001840.1:0-46944 GCA_021397915.2 Tor tambroides
ATCCTAACAAACCATACATCAATGGAAATCTTATTTATTCAGCTTTCAGATGATGTATAAATCTCAATTTCAAAAAATTGACCCTTATGACTGGTTTTGTGGTCCAGGGCCACATATGCAGAAATTAAATATTGTAGTATGTAATATTGTATACTTTTTCCCCACAGTAAATGATAAATTTAAGTAATAATGTATTTTCATTATTTCAGTAAATAATGGATTTAAATTTGGGTTTGATCCTCATATATGCACAAATTAAATATGGTGTATGATTTTATTTCCAGTAAATAACAGCATACATTTTGTTTCGTTCCTCACACAAAAAAATATTGACTTCAGAAGAGTTATATAGACAGCTGTTATGATATTTTATGCTTGTATGTATTTATTTATTTATTTATGCTCTTTTGATGATGATTTCGTGAAAATAACATTCTACAAAACTTCAGTTGTATACAACCTCAGGGTGAGTAAATGATGGGAAAATGTAACATTTTGGGGGGCATTAAACTTAAAATGTACATCATTCTGCTAAATTATTATTGTCCATTAAAAGTTGGCAAAAAAAACAAAACAACAACAACAACTAGACTCGTAGTATTGCAGGACCTCTGTGTGTTTGTGGTAATGAGATGAACTGAAGGCCAACAAACTCAGAGCCAAACTGTGTGGTTTCTATCTGTCAAATAAGTCATTATCTTCGGTCTCCTCGCAGTCTAGACCAGCAGATAAACAAGCTGGAGCCGAATAACAATTTCACCCAGCGCAGACCTGCAGTCCACGTTCTGACCAGCGCAAGATATTTCCAATCAGCTTTTACTCAGACAAACACAGGCTGGAGAGGAGGAATCAGCGAGATGAGCGCGAGAAAGTCAACCGTCAGTAAGACCAGCGCCGAGGAAACTCCTGTTTGTCAAACTTTAACTTTTCATTTCAACACACACAAAACAGAATTCTTCAAAGTTGTAAATAAAAGAGAATACTGACGTATGTTTTACAAGAAAATACCTTTTCAGTGCTTTTATAGTGTGTTACTTGCCATTTCTTTGTAATTATTTGTGAAATTTACATCAGTTTCTGAGTAAAAATTATTTTGCACCAAATTTGATTTAGTGTATTTAAAATAAAATTAAACCACTCCTTTTAAACAGGGTAATTTTAGTAGTTTTGTTTACATTTTAAAGTTGTTTTATTTCAGTTACTTGTCAAGGCAAGTTTTTTAAGTTTAATATTTATGTTTTATTTAATTTAATATTAATTAATTTAAGTTTATTTTTGTTTTTTCAATTAACAAATGCATTTGTCAGTTTTAGTTTTAGTTAATAATGTCAGCATTGCTTTAATATGTATTTAGTTTACAAATCTCTAATAAATAAAGCTAACTGTGCTGTTTATTTTTTATTTTTTAAAATATTTCATCATAGTAATACATTTATGTTTAATTTTGATATGAGAGCAATACCAAAGAGGAGCTCAATTAGGTTGACAGTATAACTTGAAATTTAAATATATTTATTTACACAAAATACAATGAATATAACTAACAATAATTTATATAACTGGCTTGAAAACACTGTGATGCACAGCAGCTTTTAATTAAATAGATGCTTGAATCGGATTGAATTGGTTAATCTCTTCATACAGCAGCATCCAGAAGAGTAGATTGGCTAGAATTAACCAGATTTCCCAAATTCAATCTCAGTGTTGGGAAAGTTATTTTAAAAGTAACTAATTGCATTACTTAATTACTTTTATGAAAAATAATGTGTTACGTTACTTTTGCGTTACTTTTTGTCACCTGGGCTGGGCTTGTTATTTATTTTTAATAACAAAATACCCAAAAGTTTTATTTTTGGCAACTGGAAAGGCCATTTCACACCAAAAGTGCAATTTATATGCCTCAGGCTGAAAGAAACGCCTCTGAACTTACTTCCAATTTCTCTCAACATGGGGACAGGAGAGCTGTCAGTCAATACATGAGAAAACAAAGCAACTGGTGTGACTTATATGAAAAATTAACTCAGATATTCCACTGTAAATTTAAAAGTAATGCATTACTTTACTTGAAAAAGTAATCTGATTACGTAACTCATGCCAATTGTAATGTGTTACCACCAATACTGCACATTATAAGAGAGACTAGACAATTTAGGAGAGCAAGTGTGAATATTTTCTAAACTTGTTTTGCTACAGACACAATATAACACAATATAAATGATGCTTTGTGACTCTACACTGCCACTTGTTTGAAAAACTGGAAAACTTTACACACTTTTGAAAGCAACTGTGTTGCTACTGCAAGTGTAGTTAATAAGTTAGAAGTTACTTTGAGTTCATTTCTACTCAAGCAGATGTATCTGCTAGTGAGCTTGATCTCGTCTGTCTCGCACACACAGAGTCGAGCACAGATGAGTCTTCAGGACAAACGGGGGTGTGTGAGTTTGGGTTCATTGTGCAAGTGCATATGGTGCTCTGCTCTCTGACCTCAGGCTACAGAGAGAGAGAGAGAGAGAGAGAGATGTGCTGAATGCTCGTACGCCCCACAGTTACTCATAAGTGACTGACTCTGACTCCTTCTCATTGGGTTGCTTTATCGACGGACGAGTGCACTCCAACGGCGCTCAATGTAGCCTGTGTAATTAGGCCTATCACATAAACATCTCACGAAAAACTGTTATTATATTCAGGTTAATACACACAATTGTGTTTTGTTTCATGTTAACAATCCTTTCCTAGCATAACCACATAAAAACAAAAGTTATGTTATCATTTATTCACTCTGTGAATCTACCCTGTAAATCCATACTCATGTGGTTTTGTCATTTTTGACGCTTTTATTGTATGAAATCATCTCCTCTTGTGTTACACGGAAGAAAGAAGGTCATACAGGTTTTGAATGATATGTGACCCTGGACCACAAAACCAGTCATAGGGTTCAATTGTTTTGCAACTGAGATTTATAAATCATCTGAAAGCTGAATAAATAAGCTTTCTATTTGTTAGGATAGGACAATATTTGGCTGAGATACAACTATTTAAAAATCTGGAATCTGAGGGTGCAAAAAAATCAAAATATTGAGAAAATCATCTTTAAAGTTGTCCAAATGAAGTTATTAGCAATGCATATTACTAATCAAAAATGAAGTTTTGATATATTTATGGTAGGAAATTTACAAAATATGTTCATGGAACATGATCTTTACTTAATATCCTAATGATTTTTGGCATAAAAGAAAAATGGATAATTTTGACCCATACAATGTATTGTTGGCTATTGCTACAAATATACCTGTGCTACTTATGACTGCTTTTGTGCTCCAGGGTCACATATGTAGTTGAGAAAATATTGACAGAATTTACATTTTTACAACCCTTAAAAAATGCATACAGCATGTGTTGTTCTTGCAAAGCTTTCATATTTCCTAATGAATACATTTTGAAGCATATTGAGTTGAACGTGCGTGACGTGGATCCTAATAATCTGACACGTGAGCTTTGAAATCGGCTGAAGTTGCAGTCTGCGCACCTGAATGCGTCTGCGGTGTATTTGTGAAAAGGAAGGTGGAGGAAACAGCATTTTATTCAATTTCCGTCAGGCAAAGCCGAGCTGAAATAATCGCCAGCAGATCCGGCGGGATGGTAAATTCACATGTTACACCTGCTCCAGAGAATTTACACCTTCTCTGGAGAATTAAGCCGAACCCTTAATGAATGTTTAAACCTGTCGAACACGACAGATAAACCTGCTGTCAGACTCAGCGCTTAATTCCAGCTGAAGGAACCCCACACCTGCACACCAGAGAGAGAGAGAGAGAGAGAGAGAGCGGGGCTGTATGACCGCACATAATGTGTAAAGGTACAGATGGATCAACCTTTAGAGATTTTACTACAGCATTTCTGCATTGAAAAAAAAAATGGCGTAGAAAAATTTTCACTCGGAAAAACTGCTAGTAAATTTCACAAACAATTACAAAGAAGCAGCAAGCTACACTTTGAATTAAACATGATATTTTGTTGAAAAACTGACTAAAAAAATGAAATAGTATTTTCTTTGAAAAAAAAAATCTTTGTTTTAATTTCAAATTTGAAAAAGTAATTTGTATAGTGTTCTTCACTGGAACTAGAGCTTTTGCAAACACACACTTTTGGCTATTTATACTTTGCAAACAAAATGTGCTTTTATGCTGATTTAAAATGTTAACTAACTTCGAAGTAGAAAGTTATTATCTTGATGTCATTTGCATGTGAGAACAACAAAGCATATAGAATGAATCTGATTTGCACCACAGATCTGCACTTATTGGCTATTTTCATCCTAGACATATTGAAAAAGATATGCCTCTAACTATATTTTAGAATTTTCAGTTTCCAGCTGAAAGGAAATACTAGAGTGAGTAAAAAAACAACAACTTTAATTCCTTTTCACACAAATTATGATTACAGGGGCATATTATTGATCAATAAAGACTTATTTTCATACAGTTCCTTGTTCAATACTACACGATGTTATGAGTTTAAAACACTTTTATCAAAGTGCATGATTTGTAAACTAATAGATTTTGATGTTTGCATCACATAACCAGTACGTCTTTTCTGACATAGTAAATGTGCTCGGTAGCGCACCCGGTACAGTATTGAATTTAGTATGTGGAGCCCTCAGGTGCGAGTTCATGAAACACAGTTCAACACAAGAGGTCTAACATTATTTTCAAACACAACAGAGCATTTAACATTTTAGCGCCTCTCATCAGACATGTCTTTTCTAAACTGCAACTATACCTGCATGAAAACTGAACACAATTTTTAGCATAACACACTGGACAGTTCACTTTGAAAAGTACCTTGAAACATGCAAGAAGCAATGGGGGCAGTCGTGGCCTAGTGGTTAGAGAGTTGGACTTGTAACCCAATGGTCACAGGTTTAAGTCTCTGGGATTGTAGGTGGGGGAGTGAATAACCAGCACTCTCTTCCACCTTCAATAGCATGACTGAGGTGAGACCCTTGAGCAAGAACTGAACCCCCAACTGCTCCCCGGGCGCCGCAGCAATAAAATGGCTGCCCACTGCTCCGGGTGTGTGTGTGTGTGTGTGTGTGTGTGTGTGTGTGTGTTGACTACTCACTGCTGTGTGTGTGCCTGTGGATGGGTTAAATACAGAGCACAAATTCTGAGTATGGGACACTATACTTGGCTACACGTCACTTTCACTTTTTCACTTTTCACATTTAATATAATTTTGCCACAGGCGTGTATTTTTCATGAGCCTCATCTAATCAGATTCTTAGTGTTTTTAGAGTTTATAGTCTTGAACTCAAGTGTTTTCAGGATTAGGGTAGGGATTTGTGTAGGTAGTGCGTTATTTTAAGTGTTTTGTATCTTGCTTTGGACTTTGGATAAAAGTGTCTGTTAAATGCATAAATGTAAATGTAATTTAAAAGTATTTTCAAATGTGATTGACCTTTTATCACTACACTTTCAACATGCATGATATAATAAGTGCATGAACCAGCTTGATAAAATATTGGCAGTCACGTTTATCTATTTCTGAGAAAAACTTTTTAGCATCAGTCACTGGACATTTCACTTTGAATCTGCTGTGAAACATGCAAGAAGCAACATAATACCATTTTCGTAAAAATGATTCATGTGCCTCATCTAATCAGATTCTTAGTGGTGTTTTAAAGTTGTTTTTGCACTGACGTCAGATTTATTCATTCATTTCATATTAATTTCATACGAATTCATATGAATTTCACCGTTGATGTTTTGGTTCCTTGCCGCTGTCGCCTCTGGCTTGCTTAGTTGGGGACACTTAATTTCCAGCGATATTGATTTGACTTGATTGCACAGATACTATTTGAACTGAACTGAGCTGGACAATGACATCACTGAATCAATGATGAGTTGACTTTAACTGAAAATATAACTGTTTACTATTGTCCTCTTGCATTATGGACACACTGTTTTCCTATTTAATACTGTAAAGCTGCTTTGATACATGACATGCATTGATGACTTGACATGAGTAATCTGATCCACAGAGAAAATGATCAAATAAAAATGACAGACCTTTTGTTTTGGTAATGCATTTTCTGCAGGAAAAAGTTAATTTAGATATTTAGTGTATTTTTTGTTGAATTAGCATATTGTGATATATATTGTACTGTGATACACATGCTCGCATACTGTCCTCCCCTATAATTAAACATGAAGAGAAGGTCTTCATCCTTATGGCACCACCTCTCCATCTTCTCACGGTGTTAGGAGCCAGATGGCGACTGATGAAACCGCAGCTCTAAAGACAGCTACGATGTTAACTTCCCACTGAGAGAATTTCTCCCAGGTCGAATGGAAAACATCTCCACTAATCATCTGCGGCAGGAAATACCAGCTATGTGCCCATACAGATTATCATTCTCATAGACCTCTCACCGCGCTTTTAGCTAAATGAAAAATCTGCCGTAGCCTGGGGAGAGACGCCCGGCTGATAAGAGCGAGCGCTGTTTACGCAGACGCTGTGACGGAGAACTCCGAACAGGTTTTTCTTCCGCTGCGATCTGAAAAAACACGAAGATGCCATTAGGTTGAAGTAGGGAGGGAGGGAAAGAAAAAAGGAAGAAAGAAAAGAAGAGAGAAAAAGATCAATGTATTTACACGTTTCATTTGCAGCGAGTTGGCACGGGCTCATTAATTTAACATTTCCTCCACCTTCTGTCCCAGAGTAATGCCTGACGACACAACTACACAACTCCACGCTGATCGACTGTGTGCTAATCCACTCCAAACATTAAACCAACGCATGCACAACTCACACACACACTGAGCGCCTGACAAATACACACAGATCAACTTTAGTGCTGAACAAAATCTGACTTCAGGATCTTAGTCGCAGAACTTTGGAGTTGCTTAGATTTTAGGTTTCTGAAAGTAGTCTCTTCTGCTCACCGAGGCTGTATTTATTTGATCAAAAATACAGTAAAAATAGTGAAATATTATTAGAATTTAAAATAACTGTTTTCTATGAGAATATATTGTAAAGTGCAATTTATTTCTGAAATCAAAGCTGCATTTTCAGCATCATTACTCCAGTCTTCAGTGTCACATTATCCTTCAGAAATCATTCTAATATGCTGATTTGCTGCTAAAAAAAAACATTTCTGATTATTATCAATGTTGAAAACAGTTGTGCTGCACAGTATTTTTGTGGAAACCGATTCTTCGATGAATAGAAAGTTCAAAAGAACAGCATTTATTTGAAACAGAATAACATAAATGTTTTTTACTGTAACTTTTGATCAGTTTAATGCACCCTTAATTAATAAAAGTATTATTTTCTTTCAAAAACATCTTACTGACCCCAAACGTGTTAAAATGTTTTTGTACATTTGGATAGACATCAAAACACCTTCAATGAATTGCCAGCATCTGAAATATAAATCCTTTTGCATAACTTTAGAGATGCACAAGAATATGTGAGTCAGAAATAAAGTTTCAAGAACCTTTGCAACCCCTTAATTATAAGGAAATGACAGAGAATATTTGCTTGATACTTTGCCTTTTTAATGGCAAATTTATTTAGAAATGAAATTTAGATTGGACTAATAATTGTAATCAACAATTGCACGTCTCTAAATTTCTACATGTGTGAAAGTGTCAAGATATTGTTCAAATCATCCTAAACACACATAGAAATACTAATGAGATCACTGTCAGTTTTCAAACCATCAAAAGAAATGGACTGAAAGTGAATGCACCTAAAAAACAATCATATTCTGAATAACAACCAATAGTTTCTGAATGTTTCCGGAAATATATACCTCAGTGAATTACATTCAGATGTAATTCTCCAATATTTGTGATACAAGAGCCTTCAAAAGAAGAAAGAGTGTTTATTTTTCACCAGTGATTGTTTGTGACGCACAGAATCTGTTTCATGTTTTGAAAGCTCTGGAATTCTTTGGCGTTCCAGAATTCAAGAACGGAAAGCCGAGTCTCGTGGCTCCAAAACCAGAAGCGCCACGAACGCCTTTGCTCTCCATCTCCACATTGTTCAAAACAAACTCCGGCGTTTCACCTCGCGGACGCAGATGATCCTGTTGGTTATGGTCAATCTCTCCAGCAAACAATCGGAGCGCAGGGGCTGATAAAGTTCTGACAGGTTCCTCCAATGCTAAGGAATGGGGGTCGATAAAAGCAAGTAGCTCGACTTTGAATAAGTCCATTCATCCGCCCGTCGGCGAGCCGGACGTTTGCTGTCAAACATGGCAGCGTGAGGCCCAGGCACGTGGTTAACTGGGCTGGCAGTGGAGCCAACCAGTAGCAATTCATGCTTTAGTGGCTGGCAGCAGTGGCTCAGCTCTCCCTGAGAGCCGGACGCAACGCCGGTTTGCAGCCGACAATAAGCTAGAGAGAGAGAGACACTTTAGCTTCTTTTCTTTTCCTTAACAATTGCTCTAATTCGGTACAGTTATCGCTCTACCTGTCTCACAGACCTATTAAAGATTACGGTCACCGGCGGAAGAATCTTCTCAGTGATTTAAACACTTTTAAAATTCATAAGTCAAGAGGCTTATGCTTTCTTAGTAGGAGTCCTTATAACAATGAGAATTCTAATATTTAATATCGGAATAGCTGACAGTGAGATTTTCCACAGGCTCCATTTGACCCCGTCAGAGGGAGAAACATGCGGGCTTTGACAAGCCGTGGACATCCTGACGGACGCAAATCCCGTCCAATCACATCACGCGGATGCTTCGCTCGCACACTTCCACCTCTGATCGCAACATCTCACCCCATCTCTGCTGCTCGCCCAACGCCGGGAATATAAATCTTTTATTAATACACGCAGAGACGCGCTACACAATCGTTTCTGAGGCTTAACTTTATATATTTATTTATGTGTCGGGGAATATTTGGAGGACTGTTCTGAAGGTCTTCCAGAGGGTTTATGAAACATGCTGCTGGAAAGTTTTTCTGCTGATTATACAGGAAACCGGGGCTAGTTGTCACACTTTTCACTTTTTTCCCAACATAGCTTTAAAATGCCTTTGCGTGCACAAATCTTTAGTTCTATTGAACATTCCCACAACCCCAAAAATCAATAGCAGGGCATGTTGTCACACCATGGGGTAAGTTGTCACAATCTGCCAATAATTATTTAATCCTAAAATTTAAACAGTGAGAAAATTATAAAAATGATTATTGAAAAAAACACACATTTTATTTTTTATTCCATAAATATTTGCAATTAATTAAATTAATCATTCTTATATATTGTAATTATTTAAATAATTGTATTTAAATAATTGTAATTGTAAAAATTTATTAAATATTAAATGTTAATAATATTAATGTAATTTTTTAACATATAAATAATTGGGGTAAGTGTAAAAGTTTTTAAAAAAGTGCAAAAAAAAAAAAACTTAATGATATGCGACAGCATGTGGACACATTTTATCTCCCAATAAACATGAGGTATTGCCCTGGATATATAAACCATCAGTATATATATATATTTATACTACGGGGCCGTTGAATGCTTGAATCTGATTGGCTGACGAACGTTCTAAGGTGTGCAATTATTTTCAGGGAAACGCACGGCGAAGTAGTTCCAGGCAGTTCTTGACCGCATTACAGTTCCGTATCACTTCGCCAAATGATTTCGGTTATTTCAAAAGGTCTTACAACAAAATAACCAAAACCCACAAGGACACTGGCGAAATACATAAATATAGTAAGCAATGGGATAAAAACGACAGATCATTTCCATGTTTTGCCGCAAAATTACGTTTTATTATGTACGTAAAGCACATACTCTATTTCTCGCGCTCTCTCCCTTACAGACACAGTTTACACAAATGGAAACATACGCACTAATGTTGTTAGCGCTGCTCTGACGACTTTGTCAGTAAATAGTTTAGCAACTGAAAAGAACATGACATTTCTCACAAGCGAATCTACATAACAACGACACTGTTCGTGAGGAAAATGAACTTAAAGTTTCACTAGTAGGGACGCTGCTGCCGAACACTGATGAGAGACAGACTCAGAGAGGTAACGTTAGGCTAATTCACGCACGCTCAATCTCTCTCTTTCTCTCTGTCTCTCCCTCTCTCTCTCATAACTTAGTTATTAGCTGCATTTGTCTGTTATCAATGTTTAAGCCTCAGTTACTAGTTCTAATGATGTTTTGGAATTAGCAACAGACATGATGGATGATGGAAGAATAACTTACTACATGATGGCAATAAACCGATGACTTGAAATATATCATCTGATCGATGTGTTGAGGTGTGGCAATCTATATAAGGAATGGTTCGATTCTGACCGTTGAATTAAGTTGGGAAAATATAAAAAAATAATGCACACCAGGTAACTGCCACTTCCATCACAAGCATCACCACCTCGGGTGTGCATTATTTTTCTAATAATTCAACGGCCCGTCGTCAATTATTCCTTACATATATATATATATATATATATATATATATATATATATATATGTGTTATTTTATTTTATTATTTTGTAGAGCTGTTTTAATGAATAAAGGAGAAGTAGTTCTAAGAATTTGTAAGATATATTCTTAAACATTAAAATAATTATAAAATCATTGACAAAGCATTTTGACACTAAATTTTGGCCTACAAATATTGCAATTAAACTGAAAATGCAAAATTGCTATCCAATTTTTATTCAATTAATTATACAAATTGTAACTTAAATTATTTAAAGTATAAAGACTCCTTAATATTTCAAACATGTCTGACAGCATGTGGTCAGATTTTGAACAAAAAAGAAAACTGATATATAGCTCTTGTGACTCTGTGTGACAACTAGCCCTGGCTCCAATTTACGCTGCGCTTCACAGATGTGCATATGTTTTGACGCTATTTTTTTAGAGCTTATTTTCTGAGTAAAGGTGAAGTGTTTCTCATATGTATTGCAGGGAGATCGCCCGTGGGATCAGAGCTGAACATATGTGCTTAATGGGCTCTAATGGCCTCGCGGTGTCAGGAGAACCGCAGGGTTAAACAGGGAGCTGACGTCGCACTTCTATCAGAGCCTCGCTGACTCCATCACACGCACATCTGACACATCTGCCACAAGACACATCCCTCACATCACTCTTTCTTCAGAGACACACCAGAAATCTTGATACTGAGCAAATTGAAGATGAAGCTTTAATGGATAATATCGATCGGGAATTTGGTCTCCCAAACATTTCTGTCCTTATTTTAAGTCCATAATGTTGGTTTTGGAAGGAAAGAATGAGTCTTTTTATTACTGTAACTTCATCATCTTCTGTTTATTCTTTCATGGTTCAGATTTTATATTTGTCACTAATCAATAACAGACCCAGCTGTCATTTATATTTTACAGCTTTATGTTTCTGGAGCGTTTCTCTTTGATTCTCTGAGATTCGGTTGTTTTCTGGTTAAACGCAGCAGGACAGGATTGGTTTTTACTCCTGAACTGCTCATAATATTTCTAATATTGCGATTTGCGTATGGGAAAGAGTGTTAGAGAGAGTTCTGGGTCTTTAATTCAGTGTGTGTATAATGAGTGAATTAAATTAGCATTTATTAGTGAATGTAGAGCCTTAAAATGTAATCAGATCAGCATTACTACAGGAACAGAAGGACTATAAGCGACCAAAAAAAAAGAAGAATTTTTAAAACATATATACAGAAAATAAATATCTGCATTTCCTTCATTAGTATCAGTGCATTTTTAAACATCTTAGCTGATATTTAAACAGCACTTCCTAGTACTGCAGAAGATGAGATCATTGTAATTAAACCTCACTATACGGTCACTGGACCTCAATCATGAAACACAAGAGGAATTTATTTTTCTGTACATTGTTCATATGCCACTCTGACATAATTTTTACATTTCAGATCATAAAAGTGTTCTTGTTTTCAACATGTACAGAACGGAAAGATGTATGCCTGCTCTCAACCGCAGGTTAAACATATGAAGATTTTGTGTTATTTTGACACTGCATTTGATATATAATAACACAATTATTCCATAATAATAAATTATAAGACGAGTATTATTCTGAGCACCACTAGTGTTTGTCTGCAAGCTTAACACTTTAATTGAATCGTTTTTGTTAGCATATGGCCAATTAGTCTCTTTTGCATTTATGCAAATTACTGGAGACAAACCTGAGAAGATCATACAGCGCTGTTTGAAAAAAATCAAGAGAAAAACTAAGAAGGTGCTTGTAATTTTCTACAGACATTATCCAATGTGCTTACAAACATTTCCTTTAACCCTGAAACACAACACAATGCAAAGTGTAAAATATGGGTTATACACCTCTGAAAAAGCAATACGGAAAATTCAACAAGTACATTGGATCTTATTTTTTACACACTATTCTTAGAGTCTAATTCATGGATGGGATTATGCTAATTATGAGTAAGAGTGCACATGCCCTATTAACAGATGATTGGAATTCATTAATATATACACATTTATCAATCAAATCAGATGTTTATGAAGCATCTGCAGAAGAGTTTTCATGAAGGTCCATTTTATGCACAAATTACTCTGCATTGACTCATATATTTACAAAAGTTTCATGAATGAGGCTCATTAATCGCTTTTCATCAGATTTTTTATTTTTTTCTGTAAATCAAATCCATGTGTATCTGATCTTTTTTTACTGTTTCATCAAAAAGCATCAAAAGCCTCAAAATATGTAGAAACATTAATTTTCTGTGAAGCTGCTTTGAAACGATATGCATTGTGAAAAGCATGTGAACTGAATTTAATTGAATTTCAAAAGTCAAAAACATATCTAATTTCCCTGCTCAGTTTTCACCCAACAGAAATCAGACGTTTTGCTTTTCAAAGTTAAACTTTACAGTGCATTAACCAAACCATTGATCTTGTGTATTTTCACATCTGATTGTGTAAACATGCAGTATGCATGTGTGTGTTTTAAAGTTTTTCTCCACCATGCTGGAGCTTTGAGTCGATCAGACACAAGCGGCGCTGGAATCAGACTGAACGAGGTTGAATCAGACCTCACAAACACTCAGCCGTGAGGGACAGAACTGGACAAAGAGTTTCTCTCCTGGACTCCAGGCTCCCCAGAGCCTCATACAGTCAGATCTGCACTCACACACACAACACCGCTTTCCAGCGTTTTATCTGCAGTCACACACACACACACACACACACACTTGTTTCGCTATCCTTGTGGGGACTCTCATAGGCGTAATATTGTTCTGCTGTACAGACCGTATTTTCTATCGCCCTACACCAACCCTACACCTAAACCTACCCCTTACAGGAAACTTTCTGCATTTTTACATTTTCAAAAAACTTCATTCTGTGATTTATAAGCTTGTTTACTCCATGGGAGACCTCAATTTAGGGTCCTCAATCGTGACACAAGTCCCCATGAAGTCCCCACCAGGATAGAAAAAACAGGTACACACACACACACACACACACACACAAACACACACACACACACACTGAACCAAGTGGCTATTTAAGACAGACTTTCACTCTATTTTTTTCATTGTTGTTGTTGGTAACAACTCTTGCAATAAGACTGTAGAAATAATTATGTGTCTGTCTGTGTGTGTGTGTATGTGTGTGTGTGTGTGTGTGTGTGTGTGTGTGTGTGTGTGTGTGTGTGCAACTTCAAAGCAGCTACTCAGAGCAATTTCTGAGCAGTTTGCTGTGCAAATGCATTTACAGAGCCTTTAAGATGCGAACAAAGACAAGCTTTCCTCTTCTCAATGACTGCCACCCTCACGTCGTGTGATTTCACATAAATAAACCCAACAAAAGCCACGAGAGCTGATTTCCACAAACAGGTTAACGTGATACGTGCTCAGCTCAGCGACGCTCCATTTCTTCACACAAACAATCGCTTGTTCAGCTCTCTTTATCTTCCTCCGCAGGAATGCATTAGTTATGAAGTCACATTAATAGAGGAGGCACAGTGGAGTCACGGCTAACGTCTGACAGCAAGGTTTGTATTAAAGTGAATACGTCATTTTAGCTCTATTAGCAGGTTGCCATCGCGCTATTAGTGCCACCGTATACACGCTGCCGTCACCTACATTCAAATTTCAGTGTTTTCCATTTCTCACCCCTCCTTCAAATGGACCATAAATACAGCTCACCACATTCAGCCAACAAAAGAAGAGAAGGATGTTAAAATAGCTTTCATTCATTCTTTATATTTATTTTTTTTTAACATAACCAATGTAATTTCAGTAGGTATTCAAACATTAAGTGTGGCTCACGCCCCCTCAGTTGGATAGACAATAATATTGACGTCTAAAACGTTAACCAATTAACTGATGTGCAACTTTAAAGACAAATGTTAATACAATCCACTTGAGGTTCATGGAGATACAAGTTCATAGGTCAACTTTATAATAAATGTGATGATTTAATATTAGCATTAAATAATATAAAACATAAAATGAAAACTAAACTATTTTAATATGAATTGTATCATCATTATTGCATTAGCTTTGAGAAAAAAAAAGTAAAACTAATGTACCTGCAATTTTGCTCACATTTGTAAAAAATGACAAATTTCTAACCATCAATTGTGATTATTATTTTTTTTAAAAATACAAATCAAATCAAATAATTTAATTGTATTTTAAAATGTCACATATACACTGTAAAAAATATATTTTTTAAAAGATTATTGTAGTATATTTTAGAAAAAAATAGAAAAGTTCAGTCTTTCTACTTCAAAATTTCACATTTAATTCAATGTGTTACTTCAAAGTAAATCTTACACCATTTTCTTCAGTGTAGTTTGTGGATGCTTCTCAATAATGAATATATATATATATATATATATATATATAATTTTATTAATTTATTTAAAATTGTCAGAATCTGCCTTCCATTCAAAGAAAGGTCTCAGATGACAGTTTTCATGAGTCAGATCTTGCAAATTCATATGAAATCAGCAACTTGTATAATATGGTTGCTTGTACAAATGAATAAATGTAAAGTTTATATTGTAAGTATATTTTTATTGTACATTACAAAAGAATGTGTGCATTTTATGTACACACATACTGAACTGTGAACATGAATGAGAACATGCTACCGTAATATACAGTTTAAATGAATAAATTAACAGAACTGCTGAAAAATCCCTTTCTGAAACACCTTTAATTATCTCTAAAAGGTTTGATGTGGCTCTTGTAATTGATTCGTGTGTGTGTGTAATGTCATTGCACCTGCTCATTTCATCTTTTACACCTGTAACTGAGAAAGACTCTGCCTCCAGCTATACCTGAAGAGAAGAAAAACTCATGTCGTTTTCAGAGCAGTTGATTAAATCAGATCACTTGTGGAGCGAGAGCGTGTGCAGAATGAGCCTGAAGGCTGTTTGTATTTCAGACGTTACAGTGATTTTACAGTCATTTTAATCCACTTTGCGTTGTGACTAAGAACAGCCCATAAACATATTAAAATCACTGGAAAACAAGTGACCTACTGGCTTTATTAAACAAACATCAATATGATAAAACACATTAATGCTCAATAAATTACCTTTAGTAGTATTAATTATCATAATAATCGTTCTGCCAAATACTATAGTTCATCAGTCCAACGATGGATGGATGGATGGAATGATAGAACAATAGATAGATAGATAGATAGATAGATAGATAGATAGATAGATAGATAGATAGATAGAACGATAGATGGATGGATAGATAGATAGATAGATAGATAGATAGATGGATAGATGGATAGATGGATGGATGGATGGATGGATGGATGGATGGATGGATGGATGGATAGATAGATAGATAGATAGATAGATAGATAGATAGATAGATACAATTATAGAACAATAGATAGATAGATAGATAGATAGAATTATAGAACGATAGAACGATAGATAGATAGATAGATGGATGGATGGATGGATGGATAGATAGATAGAATTATAGAACGATAGAACGATAGATAGATAGATAGATAGATAGATAGATAGATAGATAGATGGATGGATGGATGGATGGATGGATGGATGGATCGATAGATAGATAGATAGATAGATAGATAGATAGATACAATTATAGAACAATAGATAGATAGATAGATAGATAGATAGATAGATAGATAGATAGATAGATACAATTATAGAACAATAGAACGATAGAACGATAGATAGAACAATAGAACGATAAAACGATAGATAGATAGATAGATAGATAGATAGATAGATAGATAGATAGATAGATAGATAGATAGATAGATAGATAGACATCTCTGCTGTCTCTCCAAAGCATAAAATAAAGCTAATGAAGTTTTTCTTGTCTCTCTTTGCTCCAGTTGGACTTTGTGTTCTGCTGTTTTATATGGATTTTGTTTTTGCAGCGTTTCATGTCTCTTAGCAAGGTGCCGTGAAGCTTGAAAGAGCTTTTGACACGTGAAAAGTTCTGATCGCTCTACAAAGCGGCGAGAAGCACAAACAGGGTCCGCTTCAACCCTCAGGAGCGTAATTATATCAAAGACACAGAATCTAGTTAAAGCGTATACATGAAAAAAGATCAGTCCTCTTCAAGGCTTCGTTTGACATTGAGAAGATATAAATGAAGAAAAAAACAAGCGCCAGAGATTTGAGCCCTCACACACACACACACACACACACACACACACACACATCGAAAGAGAAAGAGAGTTCAGAAAGAGAGAGAATCTGTCAGAATATTTTGATTACACACGCCGCTGTTATCAGGACACATCACGCCGAAATAAAGTGACCTGCCTGACACGGATACAAATGACACGAGAACCAGAATGAAAGAGCGAGCCAAGAAAGACGGCAGATGAGGGAACAGTAGCTACAAAGGTAGAGGCGCATGTATCCCTCCGGCCGCTCTATTGACAGTGATGACAACGGTCCCCTGGTAGACCATTATCCAGGACGAGGCTGCGCACATCAAACCTTCGCTGACACACACAGAGAGAAAGAAAACCAGAACTGAGAGCGCATCGTTACACGGTTTCACCTTGGTTTGTCAAAACACGGACTTATTCAGAGAGTACACAAGCCCAGAGGGCTTCTCGTTTCAAACGCTGGAGAAGAGAAGGGCAACCGGGAAGAGAAAGAGCTCCTGAACCTCGGCCTATTTCTGCATCTGTTTACATAAACCTTTCCTTACTTCTCTGCGAGACGGAACAGAAGACTCTTTGAAGGGAAGATAAATCACGCGGCGGCTCTTCAGAACCGCTCTGATCTCGCAGTAATTGATAAACAAGTCTGCGCTCTCTCAGAAGGGCCTCGTGACAATCGGTGGCGTCGAGGTCTTTGTGGCGCTCCGAGAGAGAGTCCGCAAACGCGCCCCTCTGTCTTTTAATAAAGCACATTGTATCAAATTAAAAGGTCTTGGCTTCGGGCGCTGGCTCTAACCGACTGCCTTACAAAATATTTACACTGCGCTGGGAAAGCAAGTAATTGAAAGTCTTTTGAAAAATGAGGAGAGCTGTACACAAAAGACCATCTTTGAAAGGCTGCTGTAAACCACTGACTCTCAGTCCATATGGGACGCAGACGCTCGGTTTAGGCCTTGAACTGGGTGCGCAACACGCAATCTCAGCGGCAAAGGGTGTCGTTTATGTGAAAGTGGTCTTGACGTGTTTATAGTGAGCTCAATCACACTCGTCAGTTTGCTCAGACCGAGCCAGGTATCATGTAAACATTATTAACTGCGAGTCAGTGTTGTTCATTTCACTCTTTGGCCATGGCTGCGCAGTCAAGTACATCAATGCTTCATCAAAACATTGCATTGCATGCATGCATGTGTTACTGTACTCAAGGGGGCGATAGAGTTTCCTTCAGATGTCTGTGTTATTAAACCATGTTCGGGTAGCTAGATATAAAATATGTTTAACTAACTTTAACTATCTTGTCCAGCAAGTTTCTCTTTGAACTGTTTTTAGCTGAAACAGAAAACAGACTAGATGTTATGGCGCCCCCTGTGGTACTGCTGAGAATGCAACACTTTTTGCATTGCATTATGAATTGCTATCTGACACATTTTTAAACACAACAGCACAAAGAATTAAACTTACATAGTTATACACTATGCATCTGCAACATATAATGTAAACAATAATTTAACACATATTCATGGTTCTTTGATTTGACGTAATGGACACATGACATGCAGGTAAACAAATATTTAATTTTTTTTTTAGTAACATTTTTATTTTGATTTCTTTTATTTATTTATTTATTTATTTATTTATTTATTTTGCCTGATAATATATTAGCTTATATTCACTTTTTAATCAGCTTGCAAACCCACTGCTGTTACTTCATGATCCCCAGATGCTGAGACAGACTACAAATTGTAAGTAATCTATCCAGCAGTACTAGGTAATCATTTGCTTAACTGACTTTTCATTCATTCATTCATTCATTCATTTATTCATTTATTTATTTATTATTATTTTTATTTATTTATTTTTTTTAATGCCAAAATTTAAAACACAAATACATCTGCTTGCCAAGAATGCATTGCAGGAGATGTGAAGATTTTGAGGAAATGCATGTGAAGAAATGTATTATATTATAATAGGAACATTATGCATCATCACAAACAGTTCACTTCCACAAATTAGGCCAGTTTGTCTTCATGCTGTACTTACAGTACTTACAGAGTATTACAGTTACTCAAACTGTAGATCATGGCGCTGGCAACATCATGGTCATGGGTTCGATTCCCAGGGAAAGCAAGAACTGATTAAAAAGTTGCTTTGGATAAAAGTGTATTTTCATATGTTGTTATTATTAGTTTGAATTGGTTTTTATTTTTATCTTTTGTTTTCATTTTTATGTTAGTTAAAGTTTTAGTAATTTTGCTGTGAGTTTTTGTAATTTGTATTATTATGTCTGTATAGTGTTTTTTATTTCCGTTTCAGTTATTTTAGTACATCAAGTTAAACTAAATGAAGTTTTCCTTTGCAACTGGCTGAAATCAAATTAGTTTACGTTTTCAGTTAATATTTACATTATTTACATTTTTTTTGTTTTTTAGATTTTTAGTTTTAGTTAACTATAATAACCCTGCTGCCGAATGCATAAATGTAACTATAAATAGCAAAATGCACTGGAGTTCTTATCAATTAGAATTATTTTCTTTTGTTAAATTATTGAAATGCCTTATTATTATAAATTATTGAAATGAAATAGGCTAATATTTCAATGAAAGAAGCAAGCACCCTCAATGCAACCGAATCCTGAGCACCACCTGATGAAATGTATGCAGTGTAATGAAGTATATGTTTGTGTTTGGAGGGTCTGAGAGATGCACAGCTGCGGTCAGCGCCGCTTCAGACACAGACAGACAGAAGTCAGGCCGTAAGAGTCGCCTGCAGATCTCTCGCACTGTATCTATGCAAATATATTCAGGTCTGACTGTCATGTTTGGATCACAAGCGGCCAATCACACGCTCCTGTAGGTAGGTGCGGCCCCGGGCCCCTGGGCTCTCAGGAAAACATCCCACTCTGGTCCACACAGGGGCCGTTTGCTCTCTGTCACCTCCAGGGCTGAGCTCTTTCAAGAGGTTTAAAGCTTCTCTTTAAAAGCATCGATTCCCAGCGGCCCACAGCAGACCTTAACGCTAAACCTTCCCCAAATCCTATTAGAACAAACACAGGCTGTCTGACACCGCAGCCGTCTGAACGTTACCCTCGTTACACCGCTTTCTTTGTCTGTTTCTTTCCGAAACACTCTCTAAGTGTCGTTTTGGCTCGTGTACGGCTCAAACATGTGGCGTGTTACAAGCCCCTTGACCAAGTTTAGCTTTTCAGTCACATGAAATCAGGCATGTAATGGCTGCTTAGAGCAGAATCTATCAGAGCCGCTGATTGGATTAAATATGTAATAAGTTTGGATTCGTATTTGAGGCCAAAATATTCTGCTAATCACCCAATGCTAATGAATTTGAGAGCGGAAATATTGGCAGCGGTGATCATGAGGCTGAAGGTGCAGAGACTCTGTGACACCAGGACTTGTAAAATTCATCGAGAAAACCAAAGCAAAACACCTGCCATACCGAATGCACACGCAATCAGACCCAAAACACACTGGCATGCAACAATATGGTGATATGAAGAAGGATATTAGTGAACCTGGAGGTGTCAGAGCAGTTTTCTGCTTTCAGATTTTATGATAAACCAACTAAAGCCTAATAGATTTTCTCTCATTTCTTCTAGAAAATTCAACTCAGATTTATTTATATATTTAAATTCATGTCTTATAGTGACATTTATCAGATTAGAGCTGGGTGATAATATAGTTACATTTTATGACAATGCAAGCAATCAGGCAGTCGAGATTTTCTATATAGTGAATATTATGTGTGTTTATGTACAGTATATGCAGTTGGACACACTTATATACAGAACTTTATATAAAGAGCTGGTCGATAATATAGTTACATTTTGCATTAAAAAATGATGAGATCTGGTATATATTATTTAGCGCTTTAAGAAACTACACTAGGCCAGTTCCTATTATTTTCCCAAAATCAAATGGTGATATATTTTGTCATATTGTGTCCAGTGAGATTTCAGCCATTGCTGGTGTAAACCAACAAACAACATCTAAACAAGTCGTGAGTGTTTATCGAACTTTATGAGTGTCATAAACTGTAAACACAACTACAGCATAGCTCACTAACCAGAAGATGATATATTTCTACTGAGACGGTGATAAATGAACACGTGTTTCAGCTGTTTGGGCCAGAGTTTTTATAGTTTACTAAAACTAAACTTTTAAACTATTAGTTTTTTGTTGATTTAAATAAAATTAACATGAACTGAAATTAAATAAAAAAAACTTAAAGCTATTTTATTTCAGTTATTCGCTAAAGACAAGGGAAATTTTAATTTATTTAAAGTAAGAAAATTAATAAAACTGATATAAAGTGTATATATATATATATATATATATATATACATACAGTTAAGGTCAAAAGTTTACACCCCCCCTTTCAGAATCTGTAAATTGTTAATTATTTTACCAAAATATGAGGGATCATACAAAATGCATGTTATTGTTTATTTAGTACTGACCTGAATAAGATGTTTTACATAAAAGATGTTTACATATAGTCCACAAGAGAAGAAAATAGCTGAATTTATAAAAATGACCCCATTCAAAAGTTTTCATCCCCTTGGTTCTTAATACTTTGTTGATACCTTAATGATCCACAGCTGTGTTTTTTTGTTTAGTGATAGTTGTTCATGAGTCCCTTGTTTGTCCTGAACAGTTAAACTGCCCGCTGTTCTTCAGAAAAATCCTTCAGCTACCACAAATTATTTGGTTTTCCAGCATTTCTGTGTATTTGAACCCTTTCCAACAATGACTATGATTTTGAGATCCATATTTTCACACTGAGGACAACTGAGGGACTCATATGCAACTATTACAGAAGATTCAAACGCTCACTGATGCTCCAGAAGGAAAAACCATGCATTAAAGGGATAGTTGACCCAAAAATGAAAATTCTGTCATTATTTACTCACCCTCAAGTAGTTCCAAACCTGTATGAATTTCTTTGTTCCGCCGAACACAAAGGAATATATTTTGAAGAAAGTTTGTAACCAGGCTGTTTTGGGGCACCATTGACTTCCATAGTAGGAAAAAATAAATAAATATTAAGTCAATGGTGCCCCAGAACAGCTCTGTTTCCCACATTCTTCAGAATATCTTCCTTTGTGTTCAGCAGAACAAAGACATTCATACTGGTTTGGAACTACTTGAGGGTGAGTAAACAATGACATAATTTTTATTTTTGGGTCAACTGTCCCTTTAAGAGCCAGGGGGTGAAAACTTTTGAACATAATGGGGATGTGTACATTTTTCTTATTTTGCTTAAATATCTTTTTTTTTTTTTTTTTTTTTTTTCAGTTAATACTGCCCTTCAAAGGCAACAGAAGATAGTTACATGTTTCCCAGAAGACAAAATAAGTTAAATTTACCCTGATCTTCAAATTCAAAAAGTTTTCACCCCCCGGCTCATAATGCATGGTTTTTCCTTCTGGAGCATCAGTGATTGCTCATTTTTAATTAAAATTAAATGGAAAATATAAAAGAGAACTAATTCAAAATATTAATAAAAACTTTAATAATATATCCATTATACTAAAATAACACTGGTGTGGGTTTCTAGCATTTAGAATCAGGATTGTGTTTCATTCAGAACTGAATTGAAAATTCTTTTTAAATTACAATTCTAGAATGCAGAATTGCAATATGAATGTAAGAAAGTATAATTAAAATGCATAAAACTGTAAAATTGAAATAAGAAATCCCTCTCTAGCACTTCCGCGGTGTTGTACTGTATCTTCACATGGTATTTTCTTGGTGAGAGCAGACACAGTAATCCTCACTCCTGTGTAAAATGGGTTTGAGACTCTATAATTCTGCTCTCACACAGCCGCTCTTCCCGTTTAAGGCCTGTTAGGCTGCGTTTTGTTGGCCTCCGTCTCCTGACTGGCCTGATTCCCTATTCACATGCTAAAATCAGAGGAACATGAGTATAATGATGTTTTACAGCGGCTGGTTTATCGGTGCTGTCCGAGCCGCGCCGCTCTGTCTCTGATTCAATAGCAGCCTAAAGCTCTTTACACTGCGGCCCGTGACAGATTCACACGCGTGTGAGTTTGGGTTCAGACCCTATTCACAACATCTTCAGTCCAGACCTCTTATCAGAGAGAGTTGCCATGGTGCAGTATTCTGAAAATATTGAGAATAAATGGGGTGTTTATGACTCGATTTGCTGTTATAATATGGTAGAGATTTGAGTTTTACAGAAAGCCAGAGTTCAGTGGTAATTCCAATTATTAAAATGTGGAGAATAAAATGCATCCAAACCATTGAACAGTTTGTGTGCTAGATTGTCAAAGGTGATATTTATTTAAAAAATGCATCTAATTATTTACATTAAATTAATTATTTCAGTTATTTAGGAACTAGTATAATATTGATCTTTTTCAGAATTGTATAAGTATAAGCTATAAGCTAATTCTCTCAAAGTTATGAACAACTGGTTTTTAATAATGCTATCAAAACATTAGCACAAAATATTATACATTGTTCTTGTTTAGTTTTTTTTAAGTTGCTAACAATTTTTGGAATGTTCAGAGAAAATTTGAAAGTAACGTTCCCAAAAGTAACATTACCATAATTTTTGCAAAATGATAAAATGTAACGTTCCTTTAAAGTTTTCTCTAACATTCACATAACCAAGGGATTTTTTTAAACAATTAAAATAATAATAATAATAATAATAATAATAATAAATTCTTAGAAGAAAGTGGTTGTTCTGTGGTTGTGTAGATGTGAATTATGCAAATTCTTGCAGTAGGATTTGGGTTCAAATCTTCCTTCCTACCAGCCATCAAATTCAGGGATTCATTCAGAGTTTGTCCTTGCACACAATAAACAGCACTTTCTGAAATATATGTACTTTAGTTTCCTTCTGGACCGACATGAGCAAGTGCTCACTTGTAGTGTGCAGAAGAAAAACCTGATGCCAGAAACCTGGTAATTAGGTGGACTGATGTTTGAATGTTCAGAGTCCAGTAAAGGAATAGTTCACCCTAAAATTAAATTTGCTAAAAAAAAAAAAAAAAAACTTTCATGACCTTCAGGCCAATCTGAGATGTAAATGAGTTTGTTTCTTCATCAGATTTGCAGAAATGCAGCATTGCATCAGTGTCTCAGCAATGGATGCTCTGCAGTGAATGGGTGCCGTCAGAATGAGAGTCCAAACAGCTGATAAAAACATCACAATAATCCACACCACTCCAGTCCATCAGTTAACATCTGGAGAAGACAAAAGCTGCCTGAGGGTGAGTACATTTTCATTTTTGGGTGAACTATTCCTTGAAGTGTGTAATATGCTTTAGCCCAGATTGACTGTGTGACCATGACCTAAATGACCAGCAACATATAATTAATAAACAGTTCAGTGTTTAGAAGTAAACACTGATTATGTTTCTAAGCAGGTCTGATAGCACCAATGTATTTATTCACCATGAGGTGCTGAACATTTATTCATTTATGTCACTTAGCATCATCCTTTCTGGTCTAGATAATCCAGTCATCATTATCAGATGGTATTCATCTAATAACACTCACCATTTAATAATCACCTGATGTCATTAACAGCCATTCATCAACCAATGCAGCAGTGAGTGTCTGCTATCAGTTTGATATCAGTATTCTCTGGGTTGATTTCACAATACATCCCACCATACATTACCTTTTTTGTATTATAACACCGAAAATTGGTGAAATAATTTATTAATAAAAAGCAGCCAGTCAGTCTAGAGATTGGCTGCTCTAGAGGGGGAGATAACAAGCTATATGTAAAATTGGAAAATAAACTATGTGCAAAATTAAAAGAAGGAATACTGTGGATGCATTTGTTTGGTGATATATATTTTATCATCCTTCTCAATCGCACTGCTTTGAGAATTTCTAAAGTTATAGCACCCCCTAGAATTGCAAATTGGTTAAAGTTGGCATGTACTCTCAGATTGTGCGGGTGTCCAAGTGTACCACGTTATGTGATGTTTGAGCTCACAATATAGCCTAAATTATGGGCTACAGCCAAAGAATCTATTGATCAGCATCTGACAAATTGTTGGCTGTTGAATTGTGATGGACTGATTTGATTTCTATTCATTTGATTTGGCCGATTGTTGATATTAGGATACGTTAGAACTTGCACCAAAAATGACATGGTTGTAAATTCAGGATTTAGGCATCTGTTCAATTTATGTTTTCTGATGCCTAAACTGTTTTAGAAAAATAATGAATCTGAATATAAACTGAAGCACTATTCTGGATATTCAGCCCTGATACTTTGGCTCTGAGGTGGGAGTAACAGGAATAGAATTTTCAAAGGAAATTATTACCCGTAAGAAAATTGGCATACAATAAAAAAAACTAATTTATGCACACATAGTACTCTTTCCCTAGAATGGACCAACATCTCATCGCACGAGTCTGAATTCATTCAGAAGGGCTTCCTGAACATCCCTGTATTATTTATGGCACACAAACAGCACTGCTGAGACACCATAATCATTTTGTGAGCTGGAAAAGAATGTTTTGCAACTATTGCAAGCCTTTATGGGTCTCAAATAAAATACTAAATATTTTAATGGTCCATACAGAATAAAGACTGCTGACTTGAGCTTAGACAGCCATCATATATTTGAGTTTTTTGTGCACCTCAGCACTGATAGAAACTCTCTCACACAGTTTTGCATTGATGTGCCAGTAGCCATCAGGAGTCAGCAGTGATTTTAATGTGTAGTGTTAAACATGACAATTAGCCCTTAATACAGGAGACGATATATTAAACCATTAAGCTCAGAGACGTGCGGCTACAGTACGGTACAGTATCTCTTCAGCTGAACACTTACACCGGTGCATGTACATATTACAGCACAGCTCATTAAGATAACAGTAAATTAATGCAGCTTTCACTCACACACACACACACACACACACACACACACGTACCACGGTTATCCTAGAGTGGCCATTAAAAAGTGTGAAGTGGAGGTATCAGTGGTGTTATTCAGATCAAGACATGAGGATGATGATGCTAGAAATTACTTTGCTGTCTTCTCACACACACACACACACACACACACACGTCTCTCTAATATTTACAGCATGACTGATTTGCGATAGACTGATTGTAAGAAATGTAATTACTGGGACACAATGGCCACACAACATTGTGTTTTCTCTCCTTGCATTTGCTGACAGGCCGTGTCCGCACACACACACACACACACACACACACACACACGTGCAGCATGGCGGTTCGTGCAGAGGTTGCAGTGTGGGCTAGTTATTGGGCAGAGAGTAAATGAGCTGCGGCGAACTCGTGTGATGTGTTGACACTTGCTCTGTGCGCTTACAAAAAAAACAACGATGATAAAACAACACAAAGGAACGCATTATGAATTTTATTAATGATGGTGGGACAGTATGCAAAACATCAAAGGTCCACGCGAGAGATTAATGACCCTCAGCTAGACTGTTTAATTACTGCCGGCTAATTAGATTCTTGACCAAATTTTTAATATCTGCATTCCCCTCCAACACCACGTTCAGATTCCACCATTTATCAATCTCTCAGAAAAACGCTTGAGTGGGCGGCCTTTCCCAAACGCTGCATTAAACGCAGAGATGAGACAGTTTTCCGTGTCTTATTACGGTTATGGATTTGCAACAAGGTGTGCATAAAATAACACTATAATATTCATATGTCTACGTCCACTGTGTGTGAAGCAAAAGCAGTAAAGTTGTTTGTATTTTTGTACGTTGAAAAATTTAAATTCACAGCATTTATGTCAGGGGTGAGTAAACACTTTTTTGTGAAGTTTCAGACTAAGAATACAGAACACTTTTACATATATTTTGTCAAATAAATTATATATATATATATATATATATATATATATATATAAAGATTTAGATAGAGAAGAAAAAAAATTAAAAGATGCTTTTGTGGTTGAAGTGGGCAGGAAACCACAGCACCATCTACTGTCATTCCACAATCAATACAGGAGCCTGAACACACACACACACACACACACACACACACACAAACATGCACACATTCACTGAGCTGTCTAAATAAGGACACGCAATAGACTACTATTGTTAAAATAAAAACAAAATAATAATAAAATAAAAAATAAAAAAATCTGAATAAATAACCCAAGCTCTGGCTCTACAAGAAAATATACTTAAGAAAATTCAAGAACCATACCAAGAGCATGTTTTGGTCATATTTTGAAATAAAACAGTACATTAAAAAAATGACATATGTGACCCTGGAGCACAAAACCAGTCTTGAGTGTCAATTTTCCAAAATTGAGATTTATACATTTATACATCTGAAAGCTGAATAAAGATGCTTTCTGTTGATGTATGGTTTGTTATGACAGGCCAATATTTGGCTGAGATACAACTATTTGAAAATCTGGAATCTGAGGGTGAAAAAAAATCAAAATATTGAGAAAACCTCCTTTAAAGTTGTTCAAATGAAGTTCTTAGCAATGCATATTACTAATCAAAAATGAAGTTTTGATATATTTACAGTAAGAAAATTTACAAAATATCTTCATGGAACATGATCTTTAATTAATATCCTAATGATATTTGGCATAAAAGAAAAATTGATAATTTTGACCCATACAATGTATTTGTGGCTATTGCTACAAATATACCCCAGCGACTTAAGACTGCTTTTGTGCTCCTGGGTCACATATTTTAGGATCGCCATTTTTTTTTTTTTTTTTTTTTTTTTTTTTTAGATAATATGATGTATAAAGTATATATGCATCATTATAGAATGTGTTGCTGCTTTTAATTGATGGTGATTTAAACAAAAACAATCATTGTATTTCAGTATTCATTTATTGTAATATAATTAAAAGCTACTTTATTACAGTAATAAAAAATCACCATCAAGATAATAATTAAAACTCAAACATTAATGGTGCATTACAGTAAATGACAGTTGATGGTGTATATGTGCTTAATTGTCATGAAAGTACACACACACACACACACACACACACACAGTATTTTTTTTAAAGTGTATTTTTAATGTGAATTGTGACCTGGACATGTTTTCATGAGATTTATTCATCTGATCCAGCATGACAGCTAAATGCCCGTTTATAGAAACTTCTAAATACCATCTGAATAGATTTTAGCATGTCATTGCTGAAATATGTAAGTGTTTTCTCCATAAATCCATGTTCTTACATGTTCTGCTGTATGAATGTGGATGAATTTCTTCCCGCTGTGCTTTTATTCGCACCAGTTAAATGAATTGTCTCCCCACAGGACTTCGTCTACTCAAAAACACAACAGTGGCGTTCTCTAAATGAACTAGAGTGAGTGTGACACGGCTTTCATTCACACAAAGTACTTCCCCCATCAAATCAAAGAGACACAAGTATTATTTTAACAATTTAAAACAATTAAATCTGTCAAAATAAGCTCTGAATGCGCTGAGTGAGAACGAGAACACACTTAATTACTGCTTTTCCTCCCTGATGGTATTTTGCTAAAGACAACAGATAATGCATTTGTAAGGCCAGTGTAACTGAAACACAAGTGAACCATCTGCAGTGTGTGTGTGTGTGCGTGTGCGTGTGTGTGTGTGTGTGTGTGTCACAGGTTTCTTCCTCGCAGCTACGGCTGCTGTTCTTCTGTTGTCATGCAAGCAAATCCAAACTCATCCAACCTCACATAAGTCAGATTCCTTATGATTGCTTCACTGTGTGTGTGTGTTTTCTCTCCACAACTAAATCAAATACGTCCATTCTTTTTTATGTATATTTTTATTGTCTGTTTGTTCCTGATCGCTAAATATGTTTGGAAGAGGCTCTGAGAGTGCTATATTGTGGAGAGAGATGAAGAACAAAGGTTCTCAGTGTTAAATATGTAGGAATCCATCTGTAGGGGTCCTGAGGGGCCGCATTTGCTCTGTGTTTCATGAGCGTCTTTACAATCACATAATCTCCCAAGAATTACAACTACTGCAATCACATTGTCTTGACATGATACGTCATCTTCATTATCCTCTCTGTCACTTTAACAGACTGTAACATCATCATCAGACCATCTCATCATCACAACCATCACGGCACCACAATACTCTGCCATCACTATCACAAGACTTTCCAAGATCCCCCGCATAACACCATCACAATTACAGAATCACATCAGCATCACCATACCATCACTATCACAGCACAATCATAAACCACAGAACATTGACTTTATCACCGTGTGATTACATCACCAATTCACTATCACAAGATCCCAGCATTATCACCACTTATCACCATCACATTCCATCATGACACCATCACAATAACATAATCACATAACCATCACAACATCACCATACCATCACTATTACAACACAATCATACACCACAGAACCATGAATTCAGCACACGATTACATCAGCAATACACTATCACAAACAAATGATAACATCACCATATAATCCTATCACTATCACAAGATCCCTGCATTATTAGCAACATCACATTTATCGTGACACCATCACTATCATAGCACAATCATACACCACAACACCATGACTTCATCAATCAATTACAAAACCAACACACTATCACCATAACATCATAACATCATGTTATCCAATCCCATCACCATCACACCATCACCATACATCACTATCACAACACAGTCACACACCACAGACTTCATCATCACCACATGATTATATCTTCAATACACTATCCCAATAACACCATAACAACCAATCACAATCTGAAGATACTAGCATTATCACCACATAGCACCATGACATTACATCACTGTTCTGCCACAACACAATCCAACTTCATCACCGCACAGTTAAAATGACAATAACACAATTCACTATCACATTAACATCACAACATTACCATGTAATCATCACTATCAAAAGATCCCAACATTATGGCCACTTAACACCATCACAATTACAGAATCACTTCACCATACCATCACTATCACAGCACCATGACTTCCATCACCAACATACTATCACTATAACATCATAACATCACCTTGTTATCGTATTATATTGATATTGAAAGATACCATCACTATCACAACACAGTCATACACCCCAGCACCAAGACATCATCACATTACCAGTACATTATCACAATACAATCATAATATTTGACCCTGGACCACAAAACCAGTCATAAGGGTCAGTTTTTTGAAATTGTGTTTTATACATCATCTGAAAGCTGAATAAATAAGCTTTCCATTGATGTATGGTTTGTTAGGATAGGACTGAGATACAACTATTTGAAAATCTGGAATCTGAGGGTGCAAAAAAATCGAAATATTGAGAAAATCACCTTTAAAATTGTCCAAATGGTGTTCTTAGCAATGCATATTACTAATCAAAAATGAAGTTTTGATATATTTACAGTAGGAAATTAACAAAATATCTTCATGGAACATGATCTTTACTTAATATCCTAATGATTTTTGGCATAAAAGAAAAATGGATAATTTTGACCCATACAATGTATTGCTACAAATATACTCCAGCGACTTAAGACTGCTTTTGTGCTCCAGGGCCACATATCATTACACCATTAAACAAAATCATAGCATCTAACCATCACACTTTTATACTATTAAAAACCAACATGCATCACATTGCCACCAAAACACAACATAACATCATTACATCACCACAGAAACAAATCATAGAGAATGACAGAAATAAGGTGATTCAAAGCCTCGCTGTTTCTCAGTCCACAGTTTCTCTTCTTTTTTTTCAGTCGCTTTTACTGGAAAGCCACGGGAACTTAGCTGCTATCTATCAGACTGGAAACAATGATTGTTATTATTTCTCTAGCTTTTTGGTCCATCTTTTTCTCCATTTATCCATTTAAGATGAAGTAGATCATAAAAAGCAGCTCTTGTAAAGTGAAAAGGCTTTGGTGCCTGTGGTGATTCCTGTGTAGTTTATCAGACGGATGCCTGGGAGATTGACTCAGTCTGCCATGGACACATTCATGATAATAAATAAATATGTTGTCCATCTTAAGTGCTGCTTATTACGTTGCTTGGGAGCCAAATATGATTTTTCCTTATGTCTGTAGCACAGCTCCGAAATGGAGTAAGCAGATCACTCTCGGACTCTCTTAACTCAAAAGCGCTGATCTCAATCACGTGTGATTACATCTGCACCATGCATACATCCATCTGCCCATCTCCTCCTCTCTGTCTCTTTCCGTCTCTCGTGATAGTTACGGAAAATGAGGAAAAAGATGCACTTTAAACTTGATAAAAAATAAATGCAATAATGTTCATGCCATTTTGTCGCTTAAAGTCATTTTGAGTTTAGTGGAAGTTACTTTAGTTCATACAGACGCTTTTGAGATTTCCTTCTCTGTGTGTGTGTGTGTGTGTGTGTGTGTGTGTGTGTGTGTGTGTGTGTGTGTGTGTAAGTGTAAGTGTGTGTGTGTGTGTAAGTGTGTGCACAAAAGAATAATACAGTCGTGTGGACTGCATGTCGAGGAGTCCATATTTCACAAACACACAGCAATTTACCATAATAAATACATAAAGACTGGTAAAAGTACTATAAATATGCATATCCTTTTTATGGTAGGTAATATATATATATATATATATCTTTTATATTTCAAGCTGTTGTGTGATGTTCATATGTTCATCTTTGTAGAGAGTCAGTTTAAATCATTGGAAGAGTGAAAAACTGTGACTCTTTCGAGTCTCTTGAGATTATTGATCAGTTTGTTTGAACAGCCCAACATGTTAACTTCTGACTCATCCAATGATTTGAGTTTAGGGGCAGGACTATCTGTTTGATTAACCAATGGCAGATGAGGGAGTGTTATGCAAACTGGAAACCTGTTTGAGAACAGTCATGCAGCTCTGTTTGATGATAAATCTGGCACTGAAGCAGACATTCATCTGATTTAGAAACAATGGGCCTCATTCATGAACAGATTTCTGTGTAAATGATTTCTAAAATCATTCATACACTATCACTTCGAATTGAATGCAGTAGTTTATTTAAGCAATTAATGTGTGGTTTAATGAATTAATTTGTTTGTTTGAGAATTAGTTCTCTACATACACAAATATTCAAAAGTTTGGGGTAGTAAGGTTTTTATTTTTACTTCAACAAGGACCAATGGAATCGATCAAAAGTATCAGTGAAGACATTTATAATGTTACAAAAGATTTTTATTTTAAATAAATGCTGTTCTTTTGAACCATCTGTTCATCAAAGAATCCTGAAAAATAAAATGTATCACGATTTCCACAAAAATATGAAGACGCTCAATTGTTTTCAACATGAGATGTTTCTTGAGCAGCAAATCAGCATATTAGAATGATTTCTGAAGGATCACTAAAGACTGGAGAAATGATGCTGAAAAAATTACATATATTCACATAGAAAACAGTTATTTTAAATTGTAATACTATTTCACATTTTTTACAGTTTTTACTGTATTTTTCATCAAATAAATGCAGCCTTGGTGAGCAGACTGACCCCAAAATTTTGAACAGTAGCCGTATTTTATGTGTAAATTCCAATGCACTTTGCTTCAAATGTGTTTTTCATAAACCTTTATGAAACCATGTTTGATTTAAAAATAACAAATCTGAAAGGATAATAGCAGGATTCCATGCAGGCAGCTCTAGGTGGGTGTGGGGCGGGTGGGTCGTGAGCGTCTCATGATTAATGTGTAACGGGCGTTTCTGCGCTGTCATGCGTGACTGTGTGAGGTGTCTGCTGTCCGCTTCATAATGAGAATAAGGCAGGTAATTGTCACGGTGTTTGAGGAGTCATCTTTTATCAAACGAGCAATTCATCTTCCAGCCCTAAAGAACAAAACAGGTACACTGATTTATTGCCGACTAGCAGAGACCTGATCATTCAGCTCTCTTTATGAAAATCAAGGTGTTTGTTTAAACAAACCCAGAGGAAAAGCGGCGTCGCTGGCACAGACGCTCTGTGGAAACGGCTTAATATTTCAGCACTGAAGTCGACGACAGAAACGAGAGAGCGATACGGCCTCCCACTACATTATTGTGATGTATTTTACATGTGACATGTGGTACTGGCAGAGATCACTGAGTGTTTTTCTCCGTTACAAAGGAGCATAAAAAGTTTGTCGTTCATCCCCCGGGGGTCTGGAATCTAAACAGCACCTGGGAGAGCAGATGGGGATCGTGAAAGCGCGTCAGACGGAGGTATTTGTTGCCGTGGTACGGTGATACCTGCTGTGAGAGATACGGCCGCTGTTGTTGTTCCGCTCAGGATGCGTTTAGGAAAGAGTCTCTCTTATTAAACGCCGGAGAGGCACTTGAACTATCACACGACAGACAGCTCCAGTCATTTCTCTCTCAGACTGACACGGAGAGGCTGCGATGCAAAATCACTGCTCTGCCCTCGTCATCCGCGGCTTGCAGGGGAAAACAGGGCTAAATATGCAAATAATAAACTGCAATTAACCATATAATCGTATAGGCAAAAAAAGTACTGTACCAAGGGAAGAGAAAACATTCCCCGTATCTTTTGCTGTTGACATCAAAGGCTGTGCGTTTAATCAAACTCTGAGATATTTTGGGCCAAATGTATCTGTCAGTTTTTAGAATCTAGTCAAATTATAGACAAGAGTCAGCTGAGAATGAGAAAGTCCTAATTATGACATAAAAAGTTGAAATTATGAGATACTAAGTCATAATTGTGAGAAAATTATGATCATCCAATATTGAGAAGGAAAAAAAAGTCTTTTTCTAGTATTTTCTACTTTTTTATCTCATGATTATGATTTACCATGATACTTTTTTATTTTGTCAGGATTCTTTAATGAATAGAAAGTTCAAAAGAACAGCATTTATTTGAAACTGAAATCTTGTGTGACATTATACGTCTTTACTGGCACTTTTGATCAATTTAATGCATCCTTGCTGAATAAAAGTATTAATTTCTTTTAAAAGTAAGCCTTACTGATCCAAAATCTTGTACAATAGTACAATATATGTTTAAAAAATGGCTCATGGCTCGTGCAACTATTTATGGCCATGAAATTTGTGATGCAAGTAACCCTGTGAAAATATTATTTATTGATAATTAACAATCTGCCCCGTAATCATAATTTGTGTGAATAGGAACACAAGTTGTTGTAGTTTTACAGCCAGTAGTGTTTATTTAAGATGGAAACTGCAGTGAATTGTATGTTTAGGCGTATTTTTTAATGTCTTTGAAATAAAATAAAATACCATATTTAGCAGAGGCATGTTTTTCCAGTGAGCACGAGGTGAATGAATTTCATCAAATGTTGAGTTTTAAGAATATTTAAGTTAATATTTAACTTTCAAACAATAAACAATTATATTGGGTCTCTACGTGATATATGTGTTCTAAAACTGTGGTCTGTCTTCATCTTGTTGTTTTTCTCCTTCTCTCTGCCAGTGATCATCTCATTTGAGAACAGGATGTAGAAAAGTGAAATAGTCCTCACTTCCTCTAAGTGCAAAAAAACCACAATTCTGTCCTTCTTAACTTCTCTCCCGTCTCTAAACGGCTCCGTCTGCATTGTTTCAGGGCTGTTGGACTGAATGAAGCGAGCTGCTGGCGTTTGACAGCTGGAGGGAATGTCGAGGGCAGTCAAACTCTCCGCACATGATGACCTCCCGTCACCGAGGAACCTTTCGCTACAGCGTTTTTCTCCGTTTGAGGGACGGTGACCCCCGGGGGACTTCGAGGTCACCAGGTCAGCAGCAATGTCACTCAAATCACCCCTCTCTCTCGGTTTCGCTTTGACTCTCTTTCCTTGACGTCCTTGTGTTCCTGCTATGCTAAACTTTATTAAACTTGTCAGACACTTAAGAATTGACAAAATGCCTTCTCACCCCCTCAATGTCACAGCAAGCATATAAATATATATATATATATATATATATATATATATACAAATGAATCAATCAAAAATAGGCAGTGCCTCCATGTGGCCACAAAAGGTTTCTCTCTGAATGCTGAAACAACGGCACATTAAAATAAAGTGACCAAGCTTTTTGTTTGCAGTTGATCCCTTGCATTCAAATTTACATCTCTTACTTTATTATTTTTGAATCTTATTTCCTTTTTTACATTAATTTCTTTTTTGTGTGTGTGTGTGTCTTTGGATTTTGGAGTGACATGTGACCTGAATGCGTTGGGCGTTTTGTGATTTGTGACAGATTCCTGTGAACACGTTCCTTCATGAGAAACATCTGTAACCTACAAGTGATTTCCTAATGTCCCAAGCTGAACATGATGCCTCGTGTAAGGTGTTTGATTCCTGTCCTTCATTGTGTCGAGTCTGACTGAAGGGCGTCTGCTCCTCAGTGTAATGTGTGTGTTTGGCTTTCAAAAGACGTCTGAATGCCAAGTGTTGTCTGGGCTGTCCAGCCTCTCATTCTTCCTCAGTATCTCTCTCTCGTTCTCTCTATCTTTGTCTCTCACACACATTCTGCTCTAATCTTTGTGCTGCTCTGAAGAGGCTTAGAGAGCAGCTTTGTCCAAATGCCACCACAGTACAGTCCACTCTTCAACTATTTGGCCTCCTTTCTTTGGCTGGTTTCTTTCTTTCATCCTGTTTCCTTTTTTTTTTTTTTTTTTTTGGTCAAATATTAGCACTCGCCAAGCACCAACTGGGAATAAAAACTGGCTTTGGCAAGTAAATAAAACAGACTTATTAGCATCTGCAACATGGGTTTTGTTAAACTGTAAAACCGATCATTTGACCTACTAAAGAAAACACCTGACACAATTTTAGTATCTTCCAATGATTTTGTTACATCATTGGAAAATTTTGCATTAGATTTTTGTCATGCATTTTTTCCAGAGAACTTCCTAACAGCCAAAACGAACAAAATCTTCAAAATGTGACAGATGCATTTTCAATAAGAGATGGAGACGGACTCTCAATCACTTGATGTTTGTCACTAAGATGCAAAAAATATATATTAATTAATTAATAAACAAACAAGCTAATTAATGTAAAAAAAACAGTTCAGTTGTTGCCTTATAATCAAATAATAATATGTTCTAACTGGCTGTACAGTCATTTTAACATAAATTGTATCAAACTGAGTTAAAATGAAGTTGAAATCAGTCAAATGTGTGTGATTTATGAGAATACATAAGATGAGTTAATGTAATGGAATAACATATGATGCCATGACTTATTGATCATATCATTTTTACAGTGCAATAATAATATGTGCAATGCAATAATATATTTTTTATACTATTTAAAATGATAATGTTAAATATAATACAGTTCCATGGCTTGTGCAAAAAAATATCCGGTCACAAAATTTGCTTCATTGTGAAAATATAAGTTTGGCCCCTGGATTTAGAGACTCGTGAGAGTTTCAGTGGTTGTGTTACATTACAAAGAGCCTGAACCAGGACGTCTTCCACTTTCTTTGGCGTCTTGGCTCGCTTTCTTCTAGAATCGCTGGAGTTTATGACACAGCACCAACACAACATAACGCAAGGCTTCCTTCCATGAACAAAAGCTCTCGCGCATGAAATCCCAAATGCGTTTGAGTCAGCGCGGGGCAGAGTCAGTCCAAACATCAATAAAAGAAACACACACACACACACTTCGGCATTCAGCGTGAGGTGTGTGTTTGTTTGCGAGGTGTGTGTGTGAGACGCAGTGTTTACACACACACACACACACATACAAGCGGCTCCCCGCGACACATTCCTGCAGTCCATTAGCCAAACCTACCTGATGATCTTTCCTTCTTTATTTATCTTTTGAGTCCTCTCATGAGAGGACGCGCGCTTGCGTTTTAATATCGCGAGTGAAACATGATTATGACCTCTTAATGCTGAAATTACGCAGCCTAGTTGATATTTTTCACTCTTTCTCTCAACGCTGAGAGTTTTCCTGCATCGCACCCCATGGCATTAACATCTTTATCTCTGCGTGTGTTTCTGCTTTTAAAACCTTTCCCCCTGCTGTTTGAAAAATATTCCTCATTTCCCACCCCTACGGAGCGCAGAAATCCCCATAGGCGACCCATTTACAGCCCCCCCTCCAAACACTTACGGCCGCCGCACGCGCTCTCGGTGCTGCCTCATTGGCTTTCGCTAAATTATGCAAATAAGGTGATGTTCAACATATAGTTTTTCAGTTTCTGCAACTGCGCAAGTTTACACAGCTTTTCCATCCAACGCGATGCCATTACGCCGCTGCTGCCTGTCAGCAAGATTTATGCATCGATGACAAATTAGAGTGAAAATGCTCTTCAACTGCTAATTTCTTCTCTTTCTCTCTCTCAGGTTCGGCCAACTTCTGCGTTTCGTCTTTTGGGGGCATTTCAAAGGAATCCTGTTTTTGTTGTTGTTTTGGTGAATATCAATGTGCGCTCCTGCTGATATCATGCTGTTGAGCTCAAATGAATTCATTAATCAGCAATGATACACGGCGCTTTTGCCGCACCGCTGTGTTTCTGCGTTTGCAAAGAATTTACTCGATGCTTTTTAAGTCGGAATATTGGAAAGCGGCTTCAGTCGGGATGAAGTCGGAGAAATTTGGCGATTCTGGACGCGATACAGATTCTCTTAGCAATCCCTTATTCCAAGTTTGAGAAAATACATACAGAAATGCATCTTGACTGCATTATATCTAATGATATATGATATCAACATATTTTAATCTCTACCGATTCAAGTGGAGATTAATGCTGATTAAGTCTCACTACAAATCCTAACGGTAACAGTAAAAAAGTGTAATTAAAAAACAGTAAAAAAGTGATTTCATACCAATGAGTTTTCTTTTCAAAGTTTCCTCACAATTATGGTCATTTTGACCAATTTATTATGAGGCAGCTCATAGGTCATTTGAAGCACATGAAATTTCAGTGTTTCATCTGCATTGGTGGAAGAAAGCAGAGCCTCGTGACCATTCACTTCCAGTGTCTTCAGCAAATTCATGTAGCCCGTTAATAAAGTAAAAATAATATTCCCTCATTTGCACAGATCTCATCAGAGAGGTCCAGAGGCATGTTCAGAGCGAAGGGCTTTGCGCACAGGACCTCTTTCTACTATAGTCTGGAGTCAGTAGGAAGAAATACCCAAATCATATAGCTTTACGATGACCAATAGGAAGCGACTACTGTTTTGGCAGTTTCAAAGCAGGCGAACTTTCACAAGAAACGTACCATTTTTATTCCATCAAGCTGTGGTGTAGCATAGCAAACACCACTATGCTGCTTTTTAAGTATTTTTAAAGCTTCCCAACTCTGGTGATGACACTCCATTAGACACACCATTAAGACCGCAAAGTTTTTATGAAGTTTCAAAATCATTTCACTTTTTCATCTAAGCCGAAAATATCTGAGTGGTCACGTGCGCGGCTACGCTAAAGGAAAGTGCTCTCATCGGACAAATGAGATGGAAAATACACTTCTGTTGTTAAATGTTGTTTGATATGATCCAGCAAAAGCCTTTCTCGCCTTGTTCTCTTCTTGTCTGTGTATTTGTCAGGAGATGCATTGCAGTTTAGTATTTTCGTCTTGTTTTCCAGTTAAATTGGCTAATATAGTTAACTAAAACTAAAATTAAAACTATTAAAACATTTGGTCACACTTTATTTTAAGGTGTCAAGTATTCTGGTATAATTATGCTTTTAAGTACTGAGTATTATTAATTAACTACATGTAGTTACTATATGGTTAGGTTTAGGATTAGGGTTTGGTTAGGGGTTACTTTGCAAGTAATTATGCATAATTAATTGTTATTATAATAAGTAAGTACATGTAGCAGTGTAACAAGGACACCTTAAAATAAAGTGTTACCAAATATTTCCATTA
This sequence comes from Tor tambroides, assembly GCA_021397915.2. Lineage (NCBI taxonomy): Eukaryota > Metazoa > Chordata > Actinopteri > Cypriniformes > Cyprinidae > Tor > Tor tambroides. The sequence continues at coordinate 38,475 of JAFVLL020001840.1, forward strand.
CTTAAACATTAACTGAAATAACATATAAAAACTTTTGGTAACACTTTATTTAATCCTAACCCTAACCATATAGTGAGTACATGTAGTTAATTAATGTTACTCAGTACTTAAATGTATAATTACAATGTAACAGGACACCAAAATAAATGTAACCAACTTTTATTATTATTATTATTGTTATTTCAGCTAGATGCCAAACAGCGTTGCTCATTTAGTTTAACTTGATGTACTAAAATAATAATATAAATAAATGTAAATAAATATAAATAATTAGTAATATAAAATAATATATTATATAAAAAACTGCTAAGATGGCAAAAACACTCAACAAAATTGCTAAAACTTTAACTAAAATAAAGAAAAATAAAAACAGATTAAAACTGTAATAGATAAATCAGTCATACTAAAATAACTATGATTTACAGGATTATATTGAATTAAGTTTATGTTTTACCTCAAAACCTTGTTTGAAGCAGTAATGAGGTCTATATTCACCTGGAGTAAGAAAAATAAAGTAAATTCAATACATATTCTCTAAAGTCCTGATGCAATTTTGCTTCTTAAATGCATCCAATTTTAAGATGTTTACATCATTTCCTGAGAAACAAGATATAAATATTAATGAAGTATCTTGAATGTGTCTGTATCACACTCCAGATCTCTTCAGTCAAACTTTCATCGTGGTAAGAGTAACACTAACAGTCATGCAGTAATAATAGTCTAAGCATAGCACGTACAAGCGCCACAAGAGCAAAAGGGGAAAATGGCGAACGTTGGAAAAAACATTTGCAACAATTTGCCAGGGGCCTTAATTGTTTTCCGTTTCCCTGGCGATAAACTAGCTGAAAAGATGGAAGTTTCAGTGAATGAATGCAGCGCTGCGCTCAACAGCAATCATGACAAAAATCCTCTTAACGCGCGGCCGTATCAGAGCACCCGGCGCAGATATCACTACGGCTCCTCAGTGTTAATAAACACAACTTTGCAGATTCAGTCCGCCGCGAGTGCCATTTAGCCGCGCGGAGCGGGAAGCGTGTGAGGGAATTACAGGTTGCCAGCGCGACTGACAGGGGTTGATTTGGGTGTGCGGTGTGTGCAGGCCTCCCTCAGAGTGTTGTGACAGGCGGTCATGCGGCTGCCACGTCTCCACACTCAGCTGCACCAGACGCCGCATGCAAATGGTTTAAATGAGCTCCACTGTACGCCGGAGCTAATGACACTTTCAGCTGCTTTCCTCTCGCTGCTCTTCTTTAAGGTGGAAGCTGAACGCTTGCGAACTGCACACTTCATAAATCAGGTCGGACTCTGTCAAACAGATCAAGGAAACAGCGCAAATAGATAACTCAAACATTTTGACAATATTACTGTTTATATGGAGTGAAGAGTTTGTTGTGTTTCATATGTAAGAATAGACATAAGACTGATATCAAGACAGATAGATATAGATATAGATATATAGAATATTTCAGTCTTTCTGTCCAAAATTTCACGCTTAACTCAATGCTGCTTGCCATTTCTTTGTAATGACTTTAAAGAGAAAACTGTTAGTTGTTTTTAAAACATTTATGTGGTTGCTTTATATTTTGTAAAAGGTCAGATATTTTTCTCAAGGTCAAAATAACTATTATAATGTTATATACATTTGTTTTATTTTTACATTTTATTATATTATATTGATATATATTATTTTATAAATTATATATATATATATATATATATATATATATAACCTCTTAATACACTCTATAAATATTATTTATTTTTTATTTTTTATTTTGGTAACATTTGGTAACATTGCCAAATTGATTGTTTAACAGTTCACTTAATTTAAAGTATTTGAGAATGCATTTAAATTAGCTTAGAAAATGTATTACAATTTATTAACTTTATTAATAACAATGCAATTACAGTTATTACCAAAGCAATTGCTTATGTTGTAGTACAACATTATTTTTTTTAAAAGGTCATATTATTATTATACTCTTGGACTAATAATATAATTTATATTCATTATTATTGGAACCAAAATAGTGAAGTTGAAAGAATTGTGTGGATTTTAAAACAGGATTAAAATTAAAGTTGCTGTAAAATCCAAAGCATGCTGCTTGCATTAATATTCAGAAGTTGTTTGTTTTAGAAGTTTTTGAGTGTTTGACCTTGAAGAGATGAAGGCGTGTCGCTGTAAGCTGCTAAGTGGATTTGAAATGGTCAGTTACGCATTTAGAAACATCATTCAGAGCAACAGCAAACAGTTTTAGCTAAAACGTTGGGCTTGACAAAAATAAAACGCAAAAGCAAAGCTGAAAGCCAAGCCTAATCTATGGGCTAAGGAGAAGAACTGGACTGTTGCCCAGTGGTCCAAAGTCCTCATTTCAGGACAGGAGCAAGTTTTGTATTTCATTTGGAAACCAAGGTACTAGAGTCTGGAGGAAGGGTAGAGAAGCTCATAGCCCAAGTTGCATGAAGTCAAGTGTTAAGTTTCCACAGTCTGTGATGATTTGGGGTGCAATGTCATTGTGTTGTTTGAAAACCAACATCACTGCACCCGTTTACCAAGAAATTTTGGAGCACTTCATGCTTCCTTCTGCTGACCAGCTTTTTAAAGATGCTGATCTAATTTTCCAGTAAGATTTGGCACCTCCCCACACTGCCAAAAGCACCAAAAGTTGGTTAAATGACCATGGTGTTGGTGTGCTTGACTGGCCAGCAAACTCGCCAGACCTAAACCCCATAGAGACTCTATGGGGTATTGTCAAGAGGAAAATGAGAAAGAAGAGACCAAAAAATGCAGATGAGCTAAAGGCCACTGTCAAAGAAACTTGGGCTTCCATACCACCTCAGCAGTGCCACAAACTGATCATGCCGAATTGAGGCAGTAATTAAAGCAAAAGGAGCCCCTACCAAGTATTACTTATACAGTAAATGAACATACTTTCCAGAAGGCCAACAATCCACTAAAAATGTTTTTTTTTTATTGGTCTTATGAAGTATTCTAATTTGTTGTGAATTGGTGGGTTTTTGTTAAATGTGAGCCTAAATCATCACAATTAAAAGAACCAAAGACTTAAACTACTTCAGTCTGTGTGCATTGAATTTATTTAATACACGAGTTTCACAATTTGAGTTGAATTACTGAAATAAATTAACTTTTCCACGACATTCTAATTTATTGAGATGCACCTGCATATAGTTATACTACTGTTTTAGACTGTTTAATTACTTTGCTTTTGTTCATGCTCACTCACACATCTCAGTGTTGATCTGATGTTACATAGCCAAGCTAAAAGGGGACAGGTATGTAATACAAAAGGTATCAACATTTCAAACAAGTCCAATATGCTATACCTGTTGTTTTCAAACTCGGCTCTCTTCACAGCTGTTCGGAGTTCATGATTGGAAGCTTGGATGGCCTCTTTCTCTCTCACAACATCTCCTAAAGCTCTCTTCAGTTCCAAGCCCTCACGCCGCTGGGCGTCCCTGTCCTGCAAACATTCCCTTAGCTCTCGGTGGGCCTCGATCAGTTCCTTACGGCCAGAGTCCCGGCTCTCCTCCACCTCACTCAGTTCCCTTCTCAAACGCTGCACCTGAAAGAGACAGAGATGAGAGGGAAAGATTAAATGAAGCCAAATGATTCTGTAAATAGAAGAGGAGTGATGGGTTATGGTTTGAGTGCAATGGTGTAACTTTATCTATCTAAAATAAAGTCCATTTAAATCACTCAAGTGTGGTGATGTGACACCACAGAGGGAGTGAAGATTTCATATTCCTTACGTGGCACTGTTTTGCTGAAGACAATTCAACTTCATTTTCCATGAGATGAATGAAATGGAAACACAGCCTATTAGTAAAATTCCACTGCCTTGTTCCATTCAGCCTCTCAAAGCATGTGAGCATCAGACTCATCCAAAGAATTCTGCCCTCCTTTCAACCGGATTTCCAGGCACATTCTCGTTTGCACTTAAAAATGTGTTTTAAGTGCATATGAAATAAGTTAAATTTCAAAAGCTTTTCATCAGATATGCTCAGGGTGAAACTCCTCTTCCCTTACTGTACACAGGAATATGACCCACATTCTGGTAATTGCTTGGCTACAGCTAATCATTTTACGGTGCATTTTTTCCCCAAAATGCAGCCAAAATGCAGAGAGAAAGAGGGAGAAGAAAAACAGAGAAAGACAGGACAGGCTCCAAAGACTGCCACACACAGCAGCGATGATGAGAAACATCAGCAGTGTGTACAAGCCTGTGTAGATGCTGCTGTGTTAAAGAGAAATATGCGTGTGTGTGTGTGTGTGTGTGTGTGTGTGTTTAAGTTCAGTGGCCACACAAGATGTTTTCTTCTCATAAATCTTAATGTAAAAGAAAAGTCCATGCCAAGCCCACACTGGTTTAATTCATTGATTGGGGGTTTGGGTTAGTAGGACAGTGTTGGGTTTGAAATGACCTCTGTTTAAGAGTTGGGGGCGGTGTTTCCATAGAGACGACTTTCATTACAGAACAGGAAAAAATAAACTTTTGAGCACCTGCTTATTTGTGACTGCAACTTTTCCTTTTCATATCATAGAGAGAGCCTTCGCTTTTCACTCCCCTGCTGGCTTTTATCGTTCCCTCTCACCACTGGTAGTTTGTCATTGTCTGACCAGGGCAAGCTGGAGGAGGTTTCATGAAAATAATCAAACAGGAGGAGAGAATCCATCTTGGTAAGTAGACAGCTTCACCTAGAGATGAAGTTCTCATCGCAGCCACTGGAGTAACATATCACTCTGGGTGCCTGGAGATAGATTGTCCAAACTCTGTGGCCTGAGGTATGTGCAGAGGTCAATTCCAAAGGTTGACCTTGAGCCTGAAAGGCAGAAGTGTACACATACGGATACAAGCACAAACATCAAACTGGTGGCACCTGGATCATGCTCAATACACATTAACCAATGCCAAGTTCAACATAAGTGTGTGTTAAATGGCGCTCCCCAAGACTGCCCCTGGTAGGTACAAGTTAGACTCCAACAGGCCTTATGTTGCCTCACGGCCCAACATAAACTAACTCACCTCCTAACTTACATAACTTTGGTTAGGCCTATTTGGCACTGGCACAAACACAATTTTTACTGCTCTACTGGGATATAGGTTTTTTGTGTTCTGGATGATAAATTTGTTTCTGTGACTAAACAACTGGAATGTAAAGTCTCAGGTTGTGTGACCTCTTGCTGAGACTCCTGCCTCTGCATAGAAAGCTCTCTGATCTGGTCATTTAAGCTGCGCTCCGAAACTTCACGGGAACTCAGAGACTCCTCGAAATGAGACCGTAGGTCCTGAAGCTCTGCCTGCAACCCTAAAACTGTGTCCTACAGAGAGAGAGGGAGAGACAAAAATGAATACAACAATGTGATGCATGAAATTAGGGCTTTCACTTGATTAATATATTTACCCAGAATCATTCTGTAGTTGACAATGTCCTTTTAAAGCTGACTTTTTAAAATTTATTTGCAATATATATATATATATATATATATATATATATATATATATCTTTCTTTTTTGCCATAACATGAAGATAATTATAAGCTTATCATATCAGACAGAATTCTGACATATGCTATACATTTTTCAAAATGCATAAAAAAACAATGGATGAGAATTTCAAATCACAAATAATTCAATAATGAAATAATGTTCCATGCACATTATGAACTTACATATTCTTACAGCTTTAATCCACTCTTCAATGATTAAATTCCACCAGACAGAAATGCAAATGAACAATAAACTGTTTATTTTCATAATTTACTGAGAAACACATGCTCCACTATGGAACAGTGTGTGAATGTGTTCTTTAGCTCCAAACAGATTGTAGATTTTATTATCAAATTTAATATATGTGTTTAAAAATGAATGCACAATTAATCTCATGCATTAATGTGTTAATTTTGCAGCCCTGATCTAATAAAGACAAAACATGATCCACAGACACATTTGGATTTATTATACCTTGTCCTGCTCCTGTTTGCTCAGGAAGTCTCTACGCATACGATCCTTTTCAAGGGCAGCTGTCTCTATGTCACACTTGAGGGTATTTATGCGCTCAGTAAGAGTAGCCTTCTCTGCCTCCTTCTCAGATAGAACCTGTCAATCAAGAACAGTCAAAGCGGTAGAACCAACTTACAGTGATGCCATCTGCCCCATGTTCTGACTGCAGATGGTTTAAGGCTATACGGGGCAACAGACATGCCTTTTGATCAGATTGAAAGGAAGTTGTCAAAAGGTTTTGACTGTGTTCCTCTGAGACACAAATACACACACACACCTGCTGTTTATGGCTTTCGGCCTGCAGCAGGGATTCTGTACAGTGCTGCTGCAGCTTGGCCAGTTCTTCCTGCAGCTGTTGCTGAACTCTGCGACTCTGGATGCGCAGCTCCTCACACTCAGCCCGCAGCTGTGACTCTGCCTGCTCCCTCTGTGCACTCAACTCCGCACACATGCGCTCCTGAGACACACAAGACAGGTGCATGTGTTATAAGCATCCAAATACTCTCTTGAACCTCAGGAGAGTTTTACAGTTTAGGGTTATTGCATTTCAATTGCATCTTCTGCCAGAATTTCTCTGATAGTCCTAAATCTATGGCAGTATACATGTCAAAAATAAACACACAATGGATACTGAGTTGTGTTGCGTGCTGGGTATAGCAATTCACTCTATGGCAATTTGCTGTCAGCCACTTCCAGTTATTTTAACTATACAAAACTCTAACTGTTATGCTGCTTGAAGTTACAATCTGTTATTTGTCATTATATTATTTTAATTATTATCATATTGAAAACACATTGGTTTGAAGTGCAAATGGTTTCATGTTTTACCATTTACTGCACTTTGTTACTCTTGTAGTTATTTACCTAATGTATAACAGCTAATGAATCAGAAGTCTTGCACATTCACAGAAAATTGCCACTTCCACATTGAAAAATAAGGTGGCTAATGCCATATTCTGGTAATAATCCATTGTGAAACTTGTATCAGTGCAGGTTTGTGGGCTCAGCAATAGGGCATATAGCAACTGCATAGGATTTTAAAATCTAAAATGTCAAATGGGAAACTCTGAGGTGTTGTGAATTTATGGATGTGCACATGACAGCCCTTGCAAGTTGGAATTTACTCATTTTCTTGATGCCTCAAAAGCCTGTAGATTAATATGCATCAGTCTAGAAATATGACTTAAAGGATGACTCATTTGTATGGAAAAAAAAACTTTTGAACCAAATCGAATTAATTATAAATTTAATTGATTTGCTGTCAAACCAAAGATTTATACTCCTAGCAATAACACATCAAGTGTTAGGGACAGTGCCTTTATCTCAAAATTTCAGTGATACCTTGTGCTTTCGCTCAGTATGCAGTTGTTCCTGATGGCTTTGCTGTGTTGTAATGAAGGTTTGTTGTGCGTTTCTCTCGACCTGAGCAAGCTTCAACTCTGAAGCCTGTTTTTCCTGCAAAGCCCGGGACATTTGCTGCTCTAGTTCACTGTGAACATTAGACAGCTCACCTGTGCAAAGGAAACAGCAAGTATATACACAAAGGAGAAACATGCTCTGTTTGTAATGAAAATATACACTGGAGACACACTGAGCTCTAACATGCTGGAAACATGAAATTATAATGCTCTTTGGAATCATCATTAAACAATATATAGTGACAGGACCAGCACATAAATAGTACAGTGTGGATGCTATCTGTGAGGGGACTTTGTTAAGCTCTAGAGAGAACCTCGGCTGACCCCTCAGCTGTTCCCCAGTCCGGGGCTAAAATATGGGCCCCTTGTGGACTATAGCTGGGGCCCAATGGCCAGTGGGTTCAGCCAAGTCAACGAGAGAGGAATAGAGGCTCCCTGAAGAGACACTCACGCGTCAAAGTCTCGTTAGCCTGCTGTAGACTAGCATTCTCTCCCTCTAGCCTAGCCCGGTCAGCCTCTAGCATCGAGGCCAGTTCCTGCCTGTCTAACAGGCCTGACTCTAGAGACTCTCTCTCAGCCCTGAGCAAAAGAAAAAGGAAGAGAGAATACAAAGAAAAATAGGTTGTGTTTTGTGAAGCTAATGAACATCTTTAAATGGTTGTTTCTTTAGCTAACATCATTCAAGACAGATGAGTTGATGTTCTGAAGATGATTTACATAGCAAAACACAGGATTAACCTCACAGTGATTCTCTCACAGAAAAGACTTAGTGAAACTAGGAAGAGTTACATGATTGAAAAGGCCCAATTGATAATTACTCAAAAAACTCGCTGAAAACACAGGTGTTTTACTTTGCCTGCCAACCTCGAACTCCAACATAAATACAAACACTTAGCCCATATAAACACATTAATACACCAAATCCTACTCGCAGTAAAACACTAACACACATTGACTCACCGCAGAGCGGCCAGGTCTTGGGCCAGGGCCTTGGATTTACGTTGCTCTGAGGTGAGCTGCACTGTGAGA
>JAFVLL020001842.1:0-10081 GCA_021397915.2 Tor tambroides
TGCTATCTTGGGAAAAGGACATTCCAATAATTGGGTGCCAATAATTGTGGTCAATATGAACTAGAGAAAGCATTTATTTCACAATGAGATTTTCCTCCACTTTCAATTATTTTACTTCAACGATAGGTTAGAATTTTGTGAATTTTTTGAATGAAAGATCAAAAAGATAAACAATGCAGATTTATTTTCTCAGCCACCTTTGCTCATATTTACCAAGGGTGCCAATATTAGTGGAGGGCACTGTGTGTCATTTACCCAGGGCGCAGATTCTGTTTGGGTCTGATTATTGAAGTCTTGTAAGTAAGCATAAGCTTTATAACAATTCTCAGCTGAGTTCATAATATATCGCTGTTGTCAAGTTAATGCTACACATTTTATATCCATTGCTGTGTTCTGATGAGAACGAAACCCCACATGGCTCATCAGAATCATGGGAAATATAGAACCAGTATATAGCAGTTGTTCCTAAACATCATCACGATAGTGCTGGTAATTATTGAACAGATACCGTGTGGGATGTTTCACGCTTTATGAATAATGGAGATTAAAATGAGATTGGATATGTCTTTATGGCTCTCATGAATCAGCCAGTATCCAGCTGTTTGTGGTGTAATCTCAAATGTTTAATTCATCAGGAAATAGATTCTGGGGTGAGATATTACTCATTATCTTTGATAGAGTGACATTTCACTGGTTGTCATATTTAACAGCCCTCGTTTCTGATTTTAGATGTATGCGAGGGATCTCCTCGCAGTCTGCTATCACACAGCCGGTGATAAAACAGGACCTCATTACTTAATTAAAGCTGAGGCCATTAATTAATTAAGTAATGGCTTTTTGGGTGTTAATGGCGATGCCTTCGTATTCCCTGCTGTTAGCCTCTAATGATTCTGTGTGGGAACTTGCATGAATATGGTGACCTGACTTTAGTAGACAGAGTCGTCTTTACGCCCCCCTCCACCCTCAAGTTCTCGTCTGACTGACTCTCCCAGACTGCAGGTAATGATTAAAGTGATCATGGCCCCATTTTCATTGCTTGTTCTGAGGGATGTCGCAGCCCGAGCCAAAATGCATTTCCAGCATGTCTAGAATTCATAAACCTGTTGGCGTAGCACTCGGGGCGTCTGTACATTTTGTTTAAATTGGATGAAAAATAAAGTATTGACTGTGATATTGATCGGTCTGGCGTTGCTGTAGGTTAGAGTGCTCTATATGTACGCCGCTGTATACAGCTGTAAATGAGCTTTGTTGCGCTGGGCGTCCTCTCCACCATCCTCAGCACATTACAATGAGTACACAGGCCAAAGGTCGCATTCGCCGCAGCTCCGCTGTGTGCACGGTAGGTGTTCCGAGAGCTTATTTTAACAACCTGGACTCCATTAGATGCTGACATTTCAGTGCACTGCTCCTTCACATTTTTCATATTTGTTATCTCTCTCTCTCTTTGGTGAACTGCGTCCTTAGAGTATGTGTCCACAAAGTGCTGTGTTTGCATATTACAATTAAGAGGTACATGAAGGTTAAACTTTTTCATTTTAATTTATTACAATAAAGGTTTAGCTCACCTTAGAATTAAAATCATTTATTTACCCTCATGTTGCTCCAAACCCAAAAGAATAGCTTTTTTCCATGGAACTCAAAAGGAGAAATTTTGAATACTCTGCTGGTTGCTCTTTTCCACGCAGTTACAATGAATGAGAATTGATCCATACACGCAAATATTGTAATGTGAAACCCCAACAGGGTTTTACCTTAAATTTACAATTTAATTTCTTAGTTTACCATTATTGTGCACAGAAATAAGCCAGTGCATACAACAGTGCAATTGCTTATATTACTCCATTACACTGCAAATGCAAACAGCAAGGACTTCAACTTCTATTTATAGCTACATAGCCTAAAAATTCTGTTAAGTAACAGCATGAGTTTCATATAAGCTCATTCGGCTGGTTTTGCTGCAGTAGTGAATGCTTCTCATGTTGTCAGCAGTATTCTGTTAAGCACACCTCTCACTGACTTCTACATGAGTCTGACCTTGCGTGCATCTGCAAGCGATTCTCTGTAAACTGTTTACTCTCTCCATACAGGGGGTCTTCATTCGCTAACGCTCTGATGACATCTGACACATCAGTGATAGGATTTGGGCCCCGTATGCTGGATTAGCCCCATTTGGTTAGCATGGCATTATTCCATTATGAGTCCTGAGAGCCCACCAGCTGATGCTGCGTCTGTCCCGCTGCCTGAATGCAGAAATCCAGAAGCGAACGCATGAATGGCACGAGGACGGGCAACCGTGCTCTTCACACGTCCTCCAACAACCTTGCTGATTCTGTTAGTGTTAACTCTGGAAAATAATTACTATCCACTTCACCTGATTTATTAGATTTGAGTCTTCCTGATAAAATATGGTTGTGTGTCACTGTGTCTGCATGAATGTGAAAGTAATAAATTATTATGCAGTCATGCATGCTAAGCCAAGCGTGCTATTGTACATTCCTGTTTTAAACAAACCTCTAATTGTAATATTATACATTTATGCATAATTTATCACATGCTGTTTGTGTTACACATATGAATGACCACTGAGTGAATGACAACATTGGAGCCCACTGTCTTTCATTGGATGGAACAAAAAAAAAAAAAACGGAAACCAGTCTAAACTAGTTGACTGGCAGTGTCAGGGAGTAACTAGTTACATGTACAGGAATTACGTAATTTAATTGCAAAATAAATGTAATTGTAATTAGTTACAGTTACTGAGGAAAAAAATGTGTAATTAAATTAGTTACTCATGAAAATGTTAACCATTGCAAAGAGGGTTACATCTGAATGTTTTCTCACACACACACACACACACATACAGATTTAATTGACTTCTTTCATAAATTGCATTGACTGCTCTAAAATATGAAACACCAATGTTTCAAGAGTTTAGGACACATGCTTATACGATAACTGTTTTATTTCCTATTTGGGTTCAAGATGGACTGTTTTTTCCAAGGCATTTTTTGATGCCAGTGCTTCCTGTCATAGCTATGCAAAGATTTGATTTCAAAAACAGCATCAAAGCTATTAAACTATTTCTTATGATTTTAAATCTGTATTTATCCTCAAAGTAAAAAGAGGTGCTAAAGTCATATTTTGTGGTACATTAATAAAGTAATTGATAGTTACACTACTTATTACATTTTAAATAGGGTAACTTAATCTGTAACCTCTTATATTTCCAAAGTAACCTTCCCAACATTGTTGGCTGGTTTTAACTAGTTTCAACCTGGTCATAGCTGGTTTACGGGCTGGATTTAGAGGGGCTTTGACCACTTCTTTAGCTGGTCAGACTGTGAGACCAGCTGACCAACCAGCTAAAACCATCTGAACACCAGCTTGGCCGGGCTGGGAGACCAGCTTCACCAGCTTAAACCAGCTGGTTTTCAGCAGGGAAAAGAAATGTCCACATCCAATTAGGTCTGAATACAGATACAGATGGTTTTGTCATTGCATTATTTGCAAATAGCTTGACTGCACACCCCTAATATAGGCTTTTGACTACCTAGCAACACCCTGGAAACCACTACTCAACAGACTACTTATTTTCTTCAGTTCATGTTAGTCTAGTTTGAGTTATTATGATGGGTGTGATGCATCAGGAACACCAGGTTTAAATACAGTATATTTGCTTACGCCTGTGATTTGAAATATAATATTGTGGCATGCATTGTCCCGATTGAGTAGCACATCCATCTTGCCTCGGCAGCGTATGTTTGTTTAAACTCACTCATAGCGTGTTGCAATGTCGGCACAGTCAAAAAAACGCACAATGCAGCACAACATTTCTCTTTATGAATCAGTTTTATGGCCCATCTATAAAAGTGTGAGATCTACAGGATTTGCACCTGCAAGTTTATAGCAAAACACATAAATCTCTTGTTACCTCTAGCTGTCAGAGAGCACATCTCGCTATAGGAGTTCCACAGCTGGAGTCAGTCAGCTAAAGCAACGGGGCAAAAGAAAGAGAGGAAGATGGAGGAAGAGAGACTCAGAAGTCAGATCCAGGCTGCAGAGTTGGCGCTTTACTTCCTGTCCATTTTAAACCCACTCTGTTATTTGTAAGCCTTGTTCTAGCTGAATAAAACATGCCATTAAATAATGCAAATGTCAGTGGACAATGCTGAAAACTCTTGAGAAAGGTCAGCTGAGGCACAGGTTGCAGCGTTATCAGATATTCAGTTCTGATAAGAGGGACCCGTGTACAGCACGCCAAATCCCTGTGATCCATATTTCATTTTGTTTGCAGTCCAACAACAGTGGAATAATTATTGCGGGCTGAGTGGCGTGAAATATTTAGCTGTGATTTTAAAGAAATGCTCATGAGGAGAATGTGACCCAGACATTCATAAGAGTAAGGCGAGATTTTGATCTTCTGTGTGTTTTTATTACTGTGCTTTACATGGCTTTAGGGCCAATGTTTTAGTGATGAGGAGCGTATGGTTGACTTTGACGAACAAGACCGAGGGAGAGAGAGAGGGAAGTGTGCGGACTCCTGTTCATAGAGTTCAGTGAGGCCTTGCTATGCCCTCATTAGAGTCAGGGTCTTCACAGTCTATACCATCAATTGTGCGCTGTGTGTTTGGGGTCTCGCCAGTGGCAATGGAACATTCTGAGGAAAACAACATCTGTAAGAATGCTTCCATGACAAGAAGGTCCAGCAACATAAAGCTGGTGTACACTGCTAAGAAAACTCTTCAAAGTGTTTCAGTGCTCCTGTGCAGCACCTTAAGTTTAGTGAAGAACTCAAGCATCATTTTTGCGGTATAGGGTTCTTGAGGTAACTATACAAGATACTTTGGCGATTACAAAAGTTCTTAAAGTCACAATGAAACAGAAGTAGTGGCAGATATTTTCTTGTATATTGTGACATATATCCAAGTGTACAAGATTATCAGGGAAAAATATGTTGGCTGGGGATTTGGTTCAATCCATTGGTCATTGATTGGATTTTGAGATGTGGGTGTTACTTTTAAAAATGGAGGGAAATCTGAATGACAGCTTGCAGTGAACTGGGTATATTTCGAATGTCAGTTGACCAAAGCAGGTCTATAAGTGTTAACAGCAGTATGAACTGATGACAATATCTGTGAACTTTTAAGGTAATCACCTAACATAGATAGTTGTTTTTTTATTGTTTTATTATTCTATGTTAATATCGGAATGTTAGTGAGAGGAAGAAAAAAAAAAACTTTCAGATGTCAATCTGCAAATGTGATGGACATTGGTTATGATTATCTTTGGTATCTCCTTTATAGGCATTGTGAGTGAAACAGCACTATAGATAACGAAGCACATACTGTACAAAAGACCTGAACAGAAGCGCTGCAACATGTTTTGCAGAACTTTGCAGAAAAAAAGGAAATTTCTTTTGCACATAACCACTATTGTAAGAAGACGATGGAGATTAAGTAGATTGAATGATTGGGGGAGTTTAGCATAAAACACCAGAGAGAAGTTTGTTATTTTACTGAATGAATGAATGAATGAATGAATGAATGAATGAAAATCTTCATGCCAACTTTGTTACATTAAATATTATAAAAAACAATGTCCAAATTATAATATTCTATCATAACTCACCTTTGTGTTATTCCAAAACTGACTTTTCTTCTGTTCAACAAAAAAATATTATTTGCAACAAACAATAAATTTTGAAGAACTTGTACACACACATACACAAACTGTCACTGGGGCAGTACTAACACCACTATATTAATACTAAGACATTTTTCACAATATCTTATTTTTGTTGTCTACAGAAGAAAGTCAGAAAAGGCCAGAGAGATTTCTGATTGGCTAAAAACAAAAGTGTGGGCTGTTTTCACAACTTCTCAGTCTAGAGCTGCCACAGAAACAGCTTTTTTCAGGATACCTATTTCAATGATATCTGTCTGACAGTAGGGACATTCTCAGAATGATATTCCAATACCTTTATAATACAGCACCTTTATAATGTTTCTCCTAAGGCATCAGTCTGTAAAACACTTTTTGGCTATAATTGAAACCTTTTATAGAGTGTATGTGAAGCTGGGCCCAAGCGAGATAATAGTCTGAATGTTTCTTTTAAAAATGGTAATGTAACCACTGAGTTCAGGATGAATTATTCAAGATCTTGATCATAATAATGCTGAACATTTTTCTTCAGTCCAATAATTGTGCATTAGGAAGTTTCCAGCATCAGGAACATTGTGTGTGGAGCTGAAAGTGTCCGTTTCATTTGAGTGAATGGTAAATCATAATCATCAGTTCCCAAACATCTCTTTCCTAGTATCTTCCAGTCAGCCTGAGTTCTGTATTAGTGTGGGAGACAGGAATTTTTCCTCAGATTCTTAGAAAAGACATGTATCTCCACAAAGATTCCTCACATAATTCAATACAGATTCATCTCAGTTACTCGATCAATTTAATTACAGACCTTGCCCAAGGATAACCATAGATCCCTTTTTATGTTAACCACCTTTTGCACACTGCTCCCTTCTTCATCTATGAAAAGCTTTAAGTGTGTGTGTCCATATGTGGTTAATAAGAAAGACACCCTAACCCAGTTTTTAACCGAATCTCGATTAAATTCAGATTTATTCTGCAAAATGCCTAGCGTTTACATTTCTCTCTCCTTGTGTCCTCCTGGCACAGTATCTGGGAGCCGAGCCACTAAAGAAGGTGCGATCTATGCCCATAAATCCCCTGCCACCTGATAAATGCCTGTTTCATTTACATTGCTTGGGCTGAAACAACACACTCTAATGTATATTTAGCCCCAGCGAAACCACTTCCTGAAAGCTCTGGAAGAGAGCAGTCTGCCTCAGCTAATTACTGAAGGAATGTCATAAGTGAGATGAGGACACTTTTCGGGAAAAGCCAGTTTATATTATGCAGGCCTGTTGGTTTGTGACTACCTCAGTGTCCTAAAACATAGCTGTGTGTTAATTTAATACACACATTCCCAACTCGCTCCAAAATACACAGTTTATTATAGATAGATAACTTTCCCCATGCTGCAACGCAGCAAGGTATTTATTTTCGTGTCATTTTTCAAAGTTATTGCCTCAGATAATATTTGCAAAAAGGTGATGTCAGTGGGCCATCTGCCAAGTGTTTCATATTACTTATAGTGAGAAGAAATGTATTGAGAATATAAACCATGAGGTTAAAAGGTCATGGCTGTAAAGCTCTATACGTTGATTTATATAGATTTTAGAAAACATTAAGAAGGTTGCATTTGTTTGGTCTGGAGCGAGGCCACTAATAAATGACCTGTGTCCCTTCTTTCCACTGAGTTATGGTGTGATTATAGCGTTCATCCGTGTGGGTCACATTTTTAATGGTTTTCTTTCACGTCGCACATCGTACT
Source organism: Tor tambroides (assembly GCA_021397915.2). NCBI lineage: Eukaryota > Metazoa > Chordata > Actinopteri > Cypriniformes > Cyprinidae > Tor > Tor tambroides. The sequence continues at coordinate 7,400 of JAFVLL020001842.1, forward strand.
TTGCGAAACTGGAAAACACTCTCCACCAGAATGCTTGAAATCAAGACAGTAATGTGATTTAATTTTCGAAGCGCCACAGTTCACCATGTTTTAAATAGTTGTAGATGAATGAGCCAAGAATGAATATTGTCATAATAACCCAGTGATATACAGAGCCATTTACATTAGCTTTCATGCTACACCATAGGGAGAATGGAGACCGTTGCCTCAGCTGGTGTTTAGATGAGAGGACATGAGCAGCATTTGAAAACACCTGTGGGTTTAGCTGAAGAGATAAGACGAGAACTACTATCTGTCAAAACAAGAGCCAGAAAAGCTCTCTCACTCTTTTTAAGCACTTTCTTGAACTCCCAGTCCTGTCATACAACTGTCAATCGGTCTAAGAGACACAACAGCCTCAGGAAAATATCACTCCATACATACTCACAAGTGCAGCCAGACTTTTGACTCGCGGCATAAACACCGACCCTCATTTCAACTTATTCTGGGCAAGAACTGCCTACATAGATAGGAAGAGACCACCTAACTGAGATGTAAAGTGACCAGCTACAGTTCACATTTACACACAAATTTGTTTTTAATCAACAGAAAGCTGCTTGGTTTGGACTTGGACAAAAAGGTCTGCTTTCCATTGTAAAGTCAGCGATGCATGCACATGAGTCCGTGTACCGTGCGTATGATTCAAATTGTGTCACCAAAATACTATGTGTGTACTGTACGTGTGCCATCCGATTTTTGTAACTGTGAATACTTTGTACGCACATGCACATTGACTTGGTTTTGCACTAATCAGTTGTTCCACAAGGTGGCAACACTGGACCGAGAATTTGTTTCACAGTAGAAAACGAAACTTAAGAGATGGAGCAACAACAGCAACAATATAGTGAAGACTGCAACAACAACAGATGGCAGCATTGACAAGCGGGTTATGAGAGAGCCACAACTTTAGTTTAAAATAGTACAAAGACATTTTTATCGGGCATATCTTCTAAAGAAACATATAGCAGATGCTGGACAAAAATAAAGCTTTCTAGAGCTCATGTGTTGACCATCTGCATTTGTGTACACCTCAAAAGACTATACTTTGAAAGGCTATGCGTACAACTGTGCGCACAATAGTGTACACATAAAAAATGTAGTATACTTGGGCCTTAAATAGTACAAACCAGTCAGATTGGAACTGGTGATTTCAGTCAGCACTCTTCATTTTGGTGTGCAATATGCATCCAGACCAAACACACACACACACACTTACACCTGACTGCAAATGCACACAGACTCAAACACAGATTATAAATATTGAACATATCATGGACATTATATATAAGAATAATATCAAAGTGATTGCACATCCGTGATAAATCACCACAGATATCTTATAGGTGCTGCTCTACAATCAAAGCACAGATGAAAAACTCTATTAAGATCTCTCATTGTGCAGCTCTTTCTTTATTGAGCATGTAAAAAATGTCTCTATTATAAACTGCAGCCTCATTTGTCATTTGGGCAGATCACTGGTCCTCTCGCTCACATACTTCCTGACTTATGTCAGTCTGGTAAGAATAGCTCATTTAATGACTTCCGATATGAGAGGAGTTGGCATTCAGCTCTCAGCCTCATAATGCTCTAAAACTAATGTGCAACCTGATTATTTACAGTGCTGGATGCCTCAAGATGCAGTCCTGATGCTCTCTCTGTTTTCATGGCATTGATTTTTCCTCCAGTGTCCATCATATCAATCCTTTCACTCTGCAAAGAGACTGCAGATCCTGAGACATGGCGCCCTAAGTGGGGATGCCGAGACCTGTTCCTGTGACCATTTGGATGCTTGATTCATGGCTCCTGGTGGTCATGATGGATGGATTAGCCATCACGGGTAATTCAGTTAGCATCTTCAGGCCTGTGTGTAAGTGGGGGGGACGTGTGGCGAGGTGGATGTGTCCATTTGTGTCAGGTTGTGATTTCATGTCCCGCACTGACAGCCTTTGACCTCTGTTCCGTATGTTTGTGCTTGGCTCGTTTTTATATCAGCTCTCTGTCGAGGTCTTTATGTGTTGTTTGGCAGTAAAGTGATAATGTTTTTTTTTTTTTCTTCTTTTAAAAAAGGACATCAGGCTGCTTTATGGTCACGGGAAGTCGCTATGGTCCTTCCCAATCCTTTTAAAAATGATTTATCTGAGATTGATTCATAGAGGATGTGAACAGTATTGGCCTTTAAAGTGTATCATCAGAAGATGGTAGCTGGGAATCTGTTTGCTAGCTTTTGTGTCCAAGAAGATTGTGAGGTTTATAGCTCAATGACTTGGTGTTTTTTTGCATTTATTTATTTATTCGTTTATAAAGGATGTATACATGTTATGACTTGAAAGAACATTTTAATATTCTTGTGAGAAGGTTTTTTTTTTTTTAAGGTAAAATATATCATGCTTAGGGTTAAGCCTTATATTATAATGAAAAATTATAAAATGCCATTAAAAGGATAAAATTCTCGAAAAGAAAATTTAGTAATACAAACTTTTAATTTTTTTGGAAAAAATAGCAAAGCCATTTTGTTCAAATATTATAAATATATACAGGTGCATCTCATTAAATTAAAATGTCGTGAAAAAGTTCATTTTTTCTTGTAAGTTATTTCAAAAAGTGAAACTTTCATATATTTTAGATTCATTGCATGTAAAGTAA
>JAFVLL020001843.1:0-51225 GCA_021397915.2 Tor tambroides
ACCTTCTGTCCTTAAGCGTTCTGCTGACTCCTGAAGAGCCACCATCTACATGACATGATAAGATATTCATTCATCTATACTTAGTCTAAAAATGTCATGTGTTTGATGCTTCAGGCCATACTGTAGGCTGAAGACCAACCCACCTTGTCTTCCTGAGAATTAAGAAGTTTTTCAAAGGCTTCATGGCGTTTGATCAAAGTTTCTACATCATCCACTGTTGTTCCCAAATCACTGTTCTTCAACTGGATCTGCAAAGAAACAGATGTTGTTAGCCTTAACATTATAAATGTCTAACTACAAACTTGATTCTGAAATGGGCTCATGAACTTATATCTATCTAACTTATCTAATACTATATGGATATTTATTTAAGAGGTCACCAGACCAGACATTTCTTACATGTTGAAATCATGTAAATAAAAGTAACTTCTGGTCGTTTATAGGAGCACTGACCTCTTGGGAGTTAGTGATCTTTTCCATGTACTCAGTGTCTCTATAAAACACCTGCTCCTGATATGTGTTCTCAAGCCATTTCTGCTTGGACTGCCAGTTATCAGAAAGCTTCTCTTTCTCTTCTTGCAGAGCTTTCAATTTCTCCTGGATCTGATGGCCCCACAGGATGTTTAAACATATATTTGTTATGTATTTAGTGTTTATATTTATGTCAATTTAATAAACAGTTTTACAGTTCGCAATATTGTAGTTTAAATCAGACATAGATTCTCACCTCTTTAGCATTAGATGTGTCATGCTCTAGCAGGTCCTGGCCCATGGATTCAGCCTGAGCATATGTCTCCTCGCGCGCCACAATCTCAGCCCATAGCTGCTGGTGCTGAAACAACTGCAAATCACAGGTGGCAACATCTCGGATGGACTCCTCTGCCTTCATCCCACTCAGCACCTGCGAGCACCAGAGGGAGTAGTCCTGTGCCTGGAGAACAAAGCAATATAAAATTATTAAAAAATAGTTTTTAACCAATACCCTGTTGAAAAAAACAATAGAGACCATCACAGAATTCGCAATGGTTTTACTGGTTATAATGGGAATTGTACTGGTTTTAATGGAAACTGTAATGGGAGCTGTGGGTTTCTACTAGTAATTGGTCGCCTTCTATTGGTGGCTTGTTAAAACCACTAAATCCTAAAGGAATATGTCCCAAAACACACTACAGGAATCCATTTTTAATGGGTTTAATCATTAAAAGTTGATAGTCTGTAATGTTTGTAATGGTATTGTAGTGGAAATCATTAGAATTTCTGTGATGGATTCTATTGTTTTTTTCAGCAGGGAATTTTCTAATATTTTTACATTTTCCACCAAATCAAAACAAGGAGTTTAAAATCTTTAACAAATGTCAAAGTACTGTAAACTTAGTGTAGTGTACCGTGTTGAGGAACATGTAGCGGTCCTTGGCTGACCGCAGCTCCTCCTCCCTCTGCTCCATGTGCATACGGAGACTTTCCCAGCTCTCCACCACCTCCTGCTGCAGCTCCTGCAATCCCAATCTCAGCTCAGGAGAGCACATGTCCAGAATGGCGTCAGTTCTGTCCAACAGCTCCTGCAGCTATAAAAAAAAATAAATAAATAAAAAGTTTTAACAGCCTGATAACGAGTTTGATTTGTAAATTGATTATTTACTTTTTTTGCTGAGTAATTGTTTATTAAACAATAAATCCTTTATTAAGGTTATCTCTATTTTCTTATCTTAAAATAACATGTATGTTTTTAAGTTTTCTTATGTTGATTTTGCTTATGTATGATGTTGATTGTTTTGTAATCCTGCTGTGGGTGTGGGGGAGTGGTTGAGCATGTATTTTGTTTTGTATATTTGTGTGTGTACAGTACTGTTTTGTACAGTTGTTTTGTTTATGTTGTAATATTTAGTTTTTGTGTTTTAGGACCCCCTTGAAAATGAGATGTTACATCTCAAGGGGCTATCCTTTAAATAAATTTAAGTAATTATATCATAAACTCCTTCCATTTATATATATATTTTTAAAGTTATAACTAGATCACATAAGATCTCATATGCTGTCGACCAATCAGACGATAGGGCAGGTAAATGTTCAAGGGCAAGGTGTGAAGGAAAGGCGCAAAGAGGAGCAGCGAGATATACGAGTGAGGACAAATACGGGGAAAATTCTCATTTTGTGCCAAAGAATTCGTCAATTGTAGTATTTCAGTATTTCGGACAAAGGAGAGATGTCACTGAGTCAGGTAAATCCTTAATTGTTTTCCAGCTCTAAGCGCCACAGACAGAGGAATAGGCTACAGGATGAGGAAAACATTATCAAACCGTTACAGACAAACTGAACCAGCAAAATAAATAAAAATCCATCACTTGCAAGCAGAAATCCGAGTGAGATGAGCGCAAAGAGACATAACCGAGTCATCACTTATAATTCATATCCTTACATCGTTATTTAAGGGTTTAAAAGAGACTGATACCAATTTTTAACCACAAGTTCCTCAAAAACTATAGCCTATATAGGGTTATATATATATATATATATATATATTTATATAATAATTACAATGCAAAAATATGTTATCAGAATGGTAGTGGAAAGTTATTTTAGTAATAAACAATAACTTATCGGTGCACTCAATAATTTTTCCCTTTGCACAAAAGCATCCATGCCACCCACTAGGTGTCAGTATACTGTAAGTTCAAGATAATAGCCATTTCACCAGTATACCACACCTGTATTGAACACTCTCACTTCATACCTGTTGCTCTGTTCCAGCCAGCTCATGCACAAGAGCTTCATGTTTCCATAGCTGTGACAGCACTCCCCTCAGATCTTTGGCTATGTCATCAGGAATGCTTTTGTACCTCTCCTGGTACAAGATATGTGACGTGAGCTACAGGGCAGATATGTTTATCATATTATTTAACAGCATGACTTTAAAGCACAGCTGGACTGGATACCTTTATCTGTCTTAGTGCATCAGTCAAGTCTTTGTAGAATTTGTGGCATTCCTGAGATTTACGTAGCTTTTCTTTACGATCTTTGGATAAATCCTGCAGCTTTTTCCATGATTCTCTGTTATAAAATAGACTTAATGTAAGTATGAATTGCAAATTATATCTGTAGGCTGTCACATGATGTAACTACACAGGTCTGACACATCACAAACAAAAAAAAAATTGACACAAATAAGAGATTACTGTATTTATTTGTTTGTAATATTTTGTTTTCCTTATCACATGCCATTACCTGAGTAGATTCTGTGTTTCTCGGATGAAGCGGCTCTCAGGATGATTATTTTTGATGAGTTTGTCAGCCAACTCTTCACAGGTGTGCATCCTCTCCAGTCCCACCTCCAGCTGCTTTAAGAATACCTCAAATCTCCCACACAGTTGCTGTCATAAAACAAGAGGTACTTAGATCCTGATCTCAGACAACATGCATATCTGATACAGGATTCACTTTATAAGAATCACACTGAAATTTGAAGAATTTTAAGGGTTTAAAATAAGAAATTAAGGTTTGAAATTTTTCCATGCCAAGGACCCCTAAAAATGTGATCATTTCTAGGGTCAAATAATATGTTTGAAACCAATTAATAATAAGACAATTAAAGAATAAAAATAAGTGTCAAGACAATATGTTGTAATAATTGGCTTTTATATTGTCACTGTAATAAAGCCAAAAAAAAATGTAAGGCATAACATATTTTCTGGAAAATATTCATTTAAGTTGACAGTGTATCTCTCTTATACCCACTATTGAATTAATGTAAAATGTATAAACATGTATAAAAAACAGATTTATTAATTTTTACTATTAAGACTGGCTGTCATTAGAATGTAGTGTAGTGATTAGTCTCTCGATTTCTGACCAAAAAAATGAAAAATTAGTATCAAATTTAGTAAATGTTTTAAAAATTGTGTTAAAAATATTAAATTTTTATCCTAACACATTAAAACTATGACCACCCTAAAATTGCAGTTATATATATTTTTTATTTTAAAATTTCTTGACCCCAACCCCGAATTAAAGTACAGTGCAAAGTCGTTTGAAGATATACAGGACAATGAAAAATCATTGGACAGGTGGTCTGCAACAGATCACTAGTCTCACCAGTGTATTTTCATAATCACTCCCGAAGTCATTAGAGGCAGCAATCTGTGTCTGCTGAGCAATCCATTCCTCCAGTTCAGCAGACTCGCGCTTAAATTCATGTAGGTGTAAAGTCTCTCGCAGCCTCTGCTCTCTGTTGTAATGAGATATGTTTGTTTTAACACAGCAAACCAACATGAGGGCGTGTACTTTTGCTAGCTGTGCTATTTTATCAAATGATTTTTATTTTACCTGACTGTCGCTGAGTGCTGAACCTCATTTAGCTTAGATTTAATGTGGTTGTAGGGCTTGTTCAACTCCTCTAAACCCCACACACGTACAGCCTGCTTAACGCTTGACTTGAGTTCATCTACTTGAGCAGCAAGTACCTCAATCTGCCCCTCCACTGCCTAAAGAAACAAACTAGTATGTGTTAACATGTTAAAACCTTAAGCTATTGCATTCGTACAAGCCAAAGATTACTCACCTCATGCTGCTTTATTAGACTCTGAGTAGCTAATTCAGTCTTGCCATAATCAGTGCTGACCAATGCTGATGTTTCTGACAGAAGGGTTTCTAGCTCAGTGCAGTCAAGCAAAATCTGAACATCAGAACAAAAATGTTAATAGTAATGGCTTGAATAATTGCTTGACCAAAAAATCTGCAAACACTCCTACACTTTTACCTGCTCCCGTGTAACTGCCTTGTTAAGTTCGCCAGACCGTTTCTCACATAACTCCTCTAAATCCTCCCATTCTGCAATCAATTGCTCACACCTCTGCTGCACCTCCTGACCATTCCACTGATTGGACCGGGCCATGGCTCGTCCTCTGTCCAGTACTCGTTGCAGGTACTGGCTGTGACCATTTACCTCTGCCTGCAGGTCCTGGAGGATTTTGAAAGATTTAACAGTTATAATGAATACAACTTCACTCTGGAACTTTACAAAGAAATGCATATTTATTTGTTTAAAGTTACTGAAACTGTTTTTGTATTCATACACTCAAGTCTAATTGCACCTTGTGTTTCTGAAGCAGGCTAACTGCCCCTGCCAGAGATCTTCCATAGTTTGTAGTATCAGCTACAGGGTGATGCTCTGATATCCAGTTTAGCTCTAGGTCTACATCATGGTAAAAGCTATATAGAGCCACATCTGCCTCTAACTGGCTCCTGCGACGATCCAAAGGTTTCTGTAGAGACTTAAATCTGGCAATCAAAACAGAAGTAAAGGCATCTTAACGTATGCAGATAAAGCAATAGTTCTGTATTGATTGACCCTGCATATACTTATAATCGATCATTAATTTATTAGCTACTGTTTCCCTAAAAACAGGAAATCCATTGCAGGTAAGTTCTGATAAAAAATGAGTACTAACAGTTTCAGGTAAGTGTCAGTCTCCGTGAGAATGCGTTGAGAGTCAAAGTGGTTGGTGGCCAGGTGTTTGGCACGGGTGACAATGGAGTTGATTTTTTCTGCAAGTTCTTGAGCTTCCTCCTCCAGCTGCTTGTGCTCCTTCAGGAGTTGTCTGCTTGAACGAAGGTCATGACCCCTGATTGCATTCTGTAGCATTCTCTCAATTGCCTCAATTTTCAATTTTGCATCCTGAAAATATGCAGATATTTTAAAATATAATAATGAGAGCACACTTATTTTTTTCTGTGTAAATTGGTAATTTGAACTGATTTAATTCAATGGCACAAATTTACATGAGAATGGATTTAAAAATTTATTCTGCTTACGTTTCAATGATAAATTAAAAAAAAAATCCTTCATTGCTGACCTGCAGTAGTCAAAAGTAGAACAGAGCTTGAGTTTAAGTACCTGAAGCAGCTCCATGAGTTGCTCCTGCTGGCCAGCCTGTCGTAGTTTGTCTCCTCTTTCTGCCATCTTCCTCTGGAGTTCAGTCCACCTTTGGCGTACCTCTCGAGTCTTTCTCTGTATGCTCTGGCTGTTGTAGTGATCCTCTGCTAACATCTCCTCTCCAGTCTAACCACATCAAAATGGACCACAATCATGGCAAAGTACTTTTGTTTGCTTGAAGAACAGTAAACAATACATCTGGTATGCTGCTGTACCTCAGCCAGTCTGTCTACGCGGACTTGATTGGCCTGCATCTCTTTTTCTGCCGCCTCGTGTTTTTTGAGCTTGCGAAGGATGTTGGTTGGATCTCTGTATGATTCATCCTCAGCGATCTCAAACTTCTCCTCTATCCACAGCAGCATCTCCTCTACATCTCTTAAAAATTCCTATGCAAGGGAAAGTAAAGTATTTTAAAGCACTGTAGTTGTTTAGACAATTTTCTTGTCTACTAACACATTTTAACTTCCATTATTTCTAAATTATGCTGTCGCTTTCCAAAACCAACTAAAGGTCTACCTGATACTTTTTCGAAGCAAGTAAATCAAGCCTCCTTAATTTACAACTTTCTTTCAGCTTCTTGTATCGATCTTGAATGACCTTTGATCGCTGTTGAATTCTGGAAAGAGGTAATATGCCAGAGTGAACAAAGATAATAGCACTAAGAGACAAGCAATTATAATTAAAATTAATTATAATATGTAAAAACAAATAAAAGACTATACTCACTCTTTGGCGGCAAAGTTACGCTTGCTGATGAGCTCCTGGCTCTTGTCTTGAAAGAGGTTAATGGATCGCTCTAGTGCCTCAAGCAAAGCCTCAAGCTCTTCTTGTCGGCCCAGTAAACTGTGAACGCTGTCCACAGAGTCCTGTACAGAAATTATGCATTAAATCTTTACAAATGTGTATCTCTTCCTTTGACATGAAATTAATGAATTTAATGAATAAATTAGAATAATAAAAGAAATTAAATGTCATAGTATCATCTCTTTCATTTACCCCCAAGTCTCTGACTTTCAGTCTGGCTTCATGACCAGAAATGGTGGCCTCTATGCGATCTGCTTCCATATTCAGCTTTTGAAACTCCAGTCCTTGCTCAAGCCGTCTGTTGCGACTAGACCACAGTTTGTCCAGCTGGCTCCACTCGTTATCCAACTTAGTGAGTGTCTGCTGAACATCTTTAGCTCCTTTCTCTCCAGATGCCACCTCCAGAGACTGACCCAGCTTCTCCATATCTTTCAATCTGAAATAATGTTACCGTCAATCATAGCCACTAAGAAAGAATTAGAAGATAAGACCAAACAAAACTAACTTTGCTCTCTGAAGTTCAATCTCTTGCTTCAGATCAAGGTTCTCCTTGAGCAGGGCTTGAGCAGATGCTACATCAGATCCAGTGTCCTCTTCCAGAAGGTGCTCCTTTTTTGCCTCAGCCCATAACAACAGGTCTCTGGTCTCTTTCTGAAAGAGTTGCAAGCGTCGGGCTTCCTCAAGCATCTGTTGTCTATGAGTGGCTTGGGCTTTCAACTGCTGCAGCAGGTTTTCCAAAGCACGCACCTCTTCCATGATAGCAGCGCTCTCTGCAGGACTACAATCCTGTTTCCTGGAGCATAGCAATGGGACATACAGTTAACAGCCAGATTAATAAGGACTGATTTAGTTTCACTACTTTATACATAATGTTGGACATTCTCCTGTAAGTTATTGTTGATGATGATTACAAGCTGTGCCAAGGTTAGAAATAAGATGTGCCAAAAACATAAGTGGTACTGCAATAATTTTCTAGCAAACCTACATCTTGGCCACACTTTTAAGGTACTCTATTTTCCTTTCCAGGGCTTCTATGTCCCTCTCAGCTTGGGCTTGTCTGTGTTCCTCAGCCTGCAGGGCTGATGGTGAGCTGCCCACATCAGGTGTGTCAAGCTGGACTAGCCTATCCTGGATCTGAGCCTGGACGTCTTGGCAGGTCTGCAGGAACGATTTCACATCAGCAGAGCTAAGCAGCTCATGAGCCATCTCATCTTTTAGTTTTTGAATGTGTTCCCATCTGGTCATACAAAGAAACACTTTAAGGACACAGTAGTGTTTTTAACAACACAATAGCATGGTGGGATGGTACGGCTGCACAATGCTGATTTTAGCCTTCATACCTGCGGGTTACGATTCCAAGCCTAAGCTGAATCTCTTTTTTCTTGCTGTGCTGCTTTTTCACAAGCTCCTCTCCAAGCTTGGTAATGTCATCGAGCTGCTTTCTACCACTGGCTAGTTCGGTAAGAAAGTTCTGTGTATAACATTGAGAAAGAAGTGAGTGTTTTTAAATCAAAATACCACCATGTTATCCAAAGAACACAAGTATATCTAATGGAGTTAGTTCTCCAAGCAACTTTAAGGCTTTGAATGTTGTAAAGGATTCATGTTGACTTGTGTTATTCTGCTCGGCGTGTGTTTTCAGGGCGAACTGACCTCATATTTGGCTTGTACAACCTCTAAGTTGTTGGAGTTGGAGTTAAAAGTGTTGAGGACATTCTCCTTGTCTCCCATCCAGGACTCAAACTCCTCACAGGCATTATAGAACCTATGTAGTCGTGCAGTGCCATCCAGGATCTTATTTTTTGACTAGTGGGAGAAAATGCTATTAAAATGCCTGGCAAATGTTTAAAATCATCTAAAATGGTAAAGAGTAAAGGAAAAGCTTGAATATTTACCTGTGCTAAGTTATAAAGGCTGTTGAAATCCTGTTCCAGACTGCTTTGTGTGCTCTCTATTGTGTCTTTTTGGAAGTGTGGGTCAGGCAATGACGAGGTAGATATTTCAGCTGTGCCACGGCGCATAGAACGAGTGCGGCGAGGTTGGCTCACTTTCTTTTTTGGACTCTCAGGTTCTCCATTCGTAGGTTCAGGTGGTGCTTTCTGCATTTAATTGCATCAAAACACAAGCAAAAGCTGTCTATTAGATGCAATTTAAAGAGACGTTTTATGGATCATAAGATTTGAAACTCAAGTAGATTTTGAAATTGATGAAGAGTCTTACAGAAGATGGCATCTCCCTGATGAATGTGGAAGATACTAGTTGCTCATTTCCTCTGCTGTCTCGAAGAAGAAACTTATCATCTTTTTCCCTGCTGACAATTGTCAATATTTCTCCTCTTTCCCAGGTTAACGTAGGACCTGAAAAAAATGGTCAAGATGAGAAGTGAAAGAGGAACTGGTTCACTGTACACCCAAACCAGACCAGTAGCATTTTTTCATTTTTTAGCACTAAAGGATGCTGTGTACCTCTGTATCTGAACCTAATCATTGCTTGTTCTTGTGGTAAAGCCTTGCTGAGGACTTTCCCTCCTTTGTCAGCCTTTTTATCTGTCTCATCTTCACCATCTGATGAATCACTGTAGTGGACCATTCTAGTCTGCTGGGTTTCAGTCTAAAATTGATTAAAAAATGTGTCAGTGCCATTGAAGTTGTATCCATAAAATTATACAGTAACTTCTGTATTTTATACTAGCAATGATTCACATTTATTTCATGGATATACTATTTTTCACCATTAGTCTTCCTGAAGCAATATTAGAAAATGATTTAGACAGACTAAGTGCTGTAATTGTATTGTAAAATTATTTGTATTATTTCTTTTGAACGTAACGGATTATTTTGGTCATGACTCACTGTAAGAGGAGCAAGTTGGGCAGCACTCTTGGCCTGCTCGCCCAGTCGTTTCACTTCTGAGGCATATGCTTCCATTTCTTTCTCCAGTCTTTGGTGACGCTGGAGCAGAGCAGTAGTGCTGGCCTCATCCTTTCCATAATCCTCATCAATGAGAAGTGGTTTGCGGTCATCAAGCCATGAGCTGGCTTCGGTAATGTCTGCAAAATACTGAGGGAAAGGAGGTATGGCATTTAGAACACATTTTTATGCCAACCACTGCTTGATCTACTGAATCATAATTTCACACTTTCCACTCAGGAGGAGCCTATACATAGCTAGCTTTGGTTTCTACCTGCTTGATGACATTGGCTGCATGCAGCCTGTTTTTTCGGATGGTGACTTGTTCTTTAAGTTGCTGCCATTGTTTCTGAAGAGTCCGAATCCACTTTTGGATGTCTCTCTCATTGGGGTGTCTCCCCCTGCACAGCTCTTGGCCTCTGGATACAACTCCAGAGCACAGAGATTCCTGTGACTGAATCTCTGCCTCTAAAGCCTGCAACATACATAGCAACTCTGATCCAGTCACACTGAGGTTAAGCAATGTTAGTCTGTTCTCCATTATAGAAGTGCTTAAGCAAGCATTAAGTATCAATAAGCATATAACTCCTTTGAGATAGATCTAAAAATGTAGGCAGTAATGTGTTTCTTCAGTACTACAATTTTGTATTTAATCTTATAGTGTCTGATGGCCACATACCTTGTGGTTCTGAATGGCTTGCTGAATTTGACTGAGGTCTCTCCCCAGAGATGCTGCCTGTAAGAGAACCCATTTCTCATAGATCCATGCTTCTACTTCTTCACAATCATAGAAAAACTCAAAGAGCTTCAGCTGTCCCTCCAGAGCTTTTCTCCTTTTTTCACAAAAAAAGATCATGTTATTGCTGTACAGTATATGTATACAATAATTTTTTCTAAAACAGTAAAACTGCGCTGTATGCAATCCTGTCTGTATTTCTTATGGTTAACTTTTAAAACAAAGTTTAGCTACCGTAAGTCTGGATACTGTAAGTGTCTTTATGTATATGGTACTTGCCACAAGATTTTTTTACAATTTTGTGCTCATTTTAGAATCTTACAAAATCTTAGTCTTACAAATGTCCACAAAATAAATGGCTTCTGGTACAATTAGAAGGGTTTAAAGAGTTTACCTGTTCTTGCTGAGAACCAGCAAAGAGTTGTACTGGGCGTTAAGATCTTTAACTCCTCTCTCGACTTTTGTGGCACCTTTGTATTTAACCTTTAAGGCACTGCTGCTCATGGCATTCAGGGTTTCTCCAAGTGAGATGATTTGAGTGTCTAGTAAGTCCTGCTTTTGCAGTAGGGCTATCACATCTGGCAGCTGTTTTCCTAAATCAGAGGAATCTGCCTGGGCCTAGGAAAGAAAGTAGATTATACTCAAGTGGTAATGCTCCATTCATAATACTCAGTGGTAACGTCTGTAGTAAAAAAAATATATATATTTAGATATATTTAGGAAATTTGACCCATTCACCTTTAATTCCCTTAGGTCCAGAGATATTAACTCAATATCTCTGAAAACAGCAAATGTATTCACAGCATCTCCAGCCTGTTCTCTCTGCTGCTGCAGAAGCTGCTGCAAAGCTTTCCATCGGTTCATGATATCCAAGTTCCTGTCACATACAAGATAGGAATGAAACATAAATAAGATCATAAGCACATTTTATCTACTGTTAATGTATATTAAATGCTTCCACACCTAAAAATGGTTTTTACTTTAATAACGTAAAGTCATTTTCAACATCCACATACTTAAGGATCAACAAAAAAGTCAAGCACTGGTACATTCCTGCAACAGCCCAATATTAAAAAGAAAAATTATCAGTAAGAACCAAAAACAACTGCATAAATAAGAAACAATATTTTATAGTCCCAGCATTAGTGGAATTGCTTTTACTATAAATGTATTTTTCACTGCATTGTAATAGGACATAAAAAACAGCCATAGCCTGTATCAGTAAGTGATTATGAACTACTGGCTATTCTTTGCCCCCTCACCTGCGAATCACTTGCGCCTTGCTGTAGTAGTTCTCTTTTTCAATAACAGCAGCCATTTTACTTAAAGCGCGGAAACGCGGCTCACGAGCCAGCACATCCGTTCCCAGGGCCTCCAGTTTGCGAGCCGCTGTCTCAGCCTCCTCCAGTCTCTGCATCCCTCCCAGGTCTTGTTGTTGGATCAGATGCATAGTGTCCTCCAGGTAGCTCTCCCTCAGCGTAGCCTTACGGCCAAACTTCTGGGCCAACTGTTCCAGCTGCTCCAGCCTCATCAGCGCACTCTGGAGGGCCCTCTCTCGCTGGTGTTCTGCTCGCTCTAGAAAGGTCCAGTTCCTTTCGATATCCCCCAAGGTTTTGCCTTCCGGAGGAATATAGTCCCACTGGTTGTTTGCTCTTAGCTTAGTTCGCAAGTTGAAGAGATGGGCCTCGATAGCCCCTCGTTCCTGGTACTTGGGAGGCTTCTCAATTGTGCGGTATGTCTTGAAGGCAGAAACCAAATGCTGCATTTCTCGCAGGGAGTTGGGGAAAGAATGGTCATTGAGCTCCATCACCTTGGTCTTGATCCAGCGTAGCAAGTCTGACACCATGCTCTCATACATGCGCTTCATATCATCCAGCTCTTTCAGAAGGTCCACAATCTGCAGGCAGAGATAAACTATATATCTTAGAAAACACTGATATTGAGGCAGATTAATGAAGTTCAGAAGGACAGATTTGATCTAACAGCAGGTCAGCACTAAACATTAAGCAACATTATGATTTAAAAAAAGATAAACAAGTACAATAAAAAGCAAGTAATAACAGAAATAGACTATATTGTGATCACAAGTTCTATTTCTTTGAAGGACAGGTGATTTGGGAGCATGTTTTTGTTCAGCAGCTACACTGACATCTGTCTACTTAATACACACCTTTCCCACTTCTGGAACACTCCTCTGCGGCTCAGTAATTGTTTGTCTCATGTTCTGCCATCGCAGCCACTGACTGCTGAAAGAGCCACTGAAAGCCATTGTCATCTAGTGTCCCAACAGCATCACACCTGAGAGCTGGCAGTCTTACCATAAAATGAACTCAGAGTCTTGACATCTCAGAGCCTGGCTGGGCTTATCTCCGTCCCATCCATCCATCTATCCAACAAGAGCTCTCTGTCATTGTTTAATACACTTTTGTGACAGCTAACACTACTCCACAGCTGTGACCCAGTCAACACATACCGCTATTTCTATTCACACTTGTAGACATGGTGGTGAGTGAAAGTGTCATACTGCACAGGCAGAACAGGACACTTCACGCCCCTGTTTCTCTCCATGTGTATCCTGCCAGCATGTTAATGGCATCGTCTGACCTCTGAGCTCATCTTTGCTGGATCAACTCCTCCTGTTTGTCAAAAAGTATCTGAGGACGTCTTCCTCCATATTGTCAGCATTATCCGAAAGCTGTGTCTTTTGACTATGCAGTGCAGACAGCTAACTTTCTTGTTTAGCAGCATTTACAGCCTAGAGTTTACACTGATCTGATTAAGACCAGGGCTCCTCCTTTTGACCCACAGTCAAATCCACTAATCCTAAAGAGTTTGAGATTAGAGTCCTGATTCAACATCGCAGTAGCTGCAGTTCATACTTTCACAAACAGAGGGAGCCAGTGCTTAACATTTCCCGAAAAAGCAGTAAGGACACGCTCATGTGACATTGCATTGTCCCAGTGGACCAAAGCAAAGAGTGTATATCTTTTGTTATAATAATAAATCACATATACTCCAAGCCCAGTCTAGAAAAAGACTAAACACCCAGTGGAATAAATCTTATATCACTAATAACTATTTTGGCATTGGCATTAGTGTAGTTCATAGTATTACTGCTACTACTGCTTAGTTAAAGTCCGTGTAAAGGCAATTCAGAGAATTGTTTCTACACACATTATAAATTATAGAAATGTAACGCTGAAAACACATTACAAAGACTGTGTAGTGTGTACTATGTATTACTGAATTGTGGAGTTAGACAGTTAAACCATTTTTCACCATTTTTGTGTTCAGGATTTTTTGGGCGGGCCTGAAATCATGTCTCGATGATGCAATGGAGCCACTGAGCATGGGCCCTCCCCTAGCACTACAATAGGCTTGTTTGAGATGCATCTGTGCTGCGCAGACCATAGACTGTAAAAAAGAGGCGCAGGCCAATCGGCGTATGACATCAAAGTACCGCGAGAGCGCTTGGAGTACAGATGACTCTTTATGCTTTTGAATCGCTCTTGCGGTACTTTGATGTCATATTCATCTCAAACAAGTCTAATAACTAGAGCTCATTAGCATCAGTGGTTCACCCGGCCAATCGTGAGTTACTGTCATTACCCATAGGCGTAAATCCCGGGGGGGACGGGGGGGACAGGACCCCCCCATCTGAGGGTTGTCCCCCCTAAAAATATAATTACAAGCGACTCTGTGTATTGTATATAATAGACACATACTTAAAATAACTCTGTAAGTAGTAAAACAAATATAAATGCAAAAGCGTTTTAAGTTCAGAAATGTTTTGAGTCCCCCCTCCTTGCCTCACAGTGGTTTGGTCCACTGCCCGCTTTCCACCTATGCAATACACGTCACGTACGCGAGACCGGTGGAGACAGTAAATTTTACCAGAGTTATGGCAACTAGGCTATCGCTTCAACATCGTAAGACGCGGATTTTCTTAATACAGATGATGCCGATTACTAATAAATTATCATGACAAAATGATATATCCAGAATGTATTTTTCTATTAACGATTATATGTTGGTCGCTTAGCTTGTTTAATACCGTAAATTGTTTCGAACTGATATTAGGCTAATATTTTAGACCTATGTGTTGGGTTTTGCTCAATATGATGGCATAGATCAGTGGCTGCTGTGGCTGAATATCTGGCCAGAGACGTCCTCAGTCCCAGACGAAACCTAAAATGCTATGTGGATGACGCAAAATAATTCAATAATTATAACATCCATGCACATCAAGAACCAACTCATATTTAAACATGGTCTCCATGCTATGTACACATGCTGTGTACACATATAGATATCCTTACAAATACAATTTTGGCTATATTTTTTGTGTCTCCTTCAAAAGTTGCTCTTGAGAAATTTTGTGTTTGTTGTCCCCCCCTATTGTTAGATGAAATTTACGCCCTTGCTACAGTCTACAGTTTGCAAGCTAGCTATGCCTTCTTCACGAAAATGCGTATTACCAAACACGTACGGTTGTGTAAATCCAATGAAGCTACTAGAGGGAGCTTCAGGTTGTAGCGGTATTTGACAGTTGAGAGAGGCGTCAGCTTTCCCGCGAGTGAGCGTGGTTTCAGTGCTGACAGTGGACACGCCCCAGCGTAATAGAGCAGAGAATATGAGATAAGTATAAACGGAGGTCGGAGCCAGCTCCAAATGGGTTGGGCTTAGTTAATATGCCCTACACCAAACCCAACCCTAAACCTACCCTCCCACTTGGAGCTGCCCAACCTACTTGCGGCATAAGTCCCTCCCACTTGGAGGTCTCCGGGCTGCAGCGATATATACTTGGAGAATACTGTTTATTTTTTCAAGATTTTTATAACTTATTAACTTGGCGACTTTTTTTTCATTCAAATTTGGCTAGGTGGTTAATAAAACATTTTGGTGTGTCAAACTCAGAACAATATTTAATATTGCTTTACACGGTCTTTTAAGTAAATTGCCTGTATATGTTTCGTGCCACTCCGTCAATATAACTTTATAGAATTTTTTTTGCCTGTATTATCACCAGGTAAAATCGTAAGCCTGATTGCTTAGAAAAGTAATTGAATACCTATTCTCAACAAACTAGACTATTTGAGGTATCATTCCTGTTTATATTGTCCTACATTGTTTATAATAAGGCACTGAAGTTTAATATTCAGGGTTAGAAGTCTATTCAAAACCTTAAAGTCTGAAAGAAATGGAAATTCAACTATTTTCTAAATGCATGTTGTTGATCTTTTTGAGAACAATTCATCCAAACATGTTGAAATGAGACATCTCTCTGGTGTGTTCTGTCGTCACAAACCCTGCCACTTTCTTACATTTGACTGCAAGTTACCATTCGAATCTGCTGAATCGCTACAATTTTTTTCTTCACAATAATCTGTTTCACTTGGATGTACACCACAATACAGAAGAAAAGTTCTGTCTACATCATGACTTTAAAAGTTTTGTATAGTAATAATGATGCTTCCCATTGCGTTTTACATTACTTAAAATTACACGTTTGCTAACTAACCTTAGCTATCCTCTTCTGGATAGTCTGACCCTGCTTCATTTTGGAGAAGTAGTGGTAGTATAGGGAGACATAAGTCATGATAGACTTCTCATCAGGATGAGGCACCATGACATCTTCCACATCTAGTAGCTGCATTATACCAAACTCATGCTCTGCCAGAGTGAAAGCATGGGTGAGGCTCCTCGCTGGATCATCTTGGCGTAGTCGGTTGTAGTCAAAAAGATCAGGCCTGGAACAGTGTTATCATAACATTATAAGGCTGAAGTAGTGGAAAGGGAACATAGTCAAATTCTGTTCCTTATCACATGAGAATGCTATCCACTGAAAATACTACCGATGGGCGTGAATAAGAGCATTGAAGGCCAGTCCATCTCTCCAGCTGCTTGAGAAGTCTTGCACATTTACATTAGCGTAACCGGCAGTCTTACGCTGACACCATATCAGTAGAGCTTCTTTGGCTGAGCGCTGAGCACCACTGGCATCACCACCAGCCTGAAACCAAATAGGATGTAAACAGTGATAAACGCACCTTTTGATTTTTGGAATGTTTACGGGGCCACTCTTAAAGAGATTGTTCACCCAAAAATGAAAATTCAGTCATTAATTACTCTCCCTCATGTCATTCCAAACCCTTAAGACCTTTTCTCATGTTCTGAACAAAAATGTATATATTTTTGATGACATCCGAGAGCTTTAATGAGCCGGAGTTCATTACGGTTATACCACTGATGTCATTTTAACGATGTCCTTACTACCTTTCTGGGCCATAAAATGTTTCATTTGCATCATTGCCTATGCAGGGTCAGGAAGCTCTTGGATTTATATCAAAAATATCTTAATTAGTGTTCCGAAGATGAACAAAGGTTTTATAGGTTTGGAACAACATCAGGGTGAGTAATTAGTGACAGAATTTTCAATTTTGGGTGAACTATCCCTTTAAGGCCTTACCTCAACAATATTGATGGCTCCAATCTGGAAGCGGAGAATGATGATCCAGATTAAGCCCAGGATCAGAGTTCTGTCTCCATCCACAATATTTTCTGGACCAATCAGATCTACTCTGATCTATAGGAAGATGAGCAGAGGGGAAAAAAGATGACCTACAATTATAAGTACATAACTTATTGTATAGGTTTATCCACAGCTCACTTTTGTGGAAATAATACTTTTTAAAAAAATATTCTAATTTGATATTTGCACATTGTACTTCTTTCAGTGTACCTTGGTTTTAAGGAAATTAATGGCAATGCTGTTGTTTTCCAGACAGTGAACTCTTAGGGTGCGTCGACTCGGGGTGGGCAGTTTCTCCCCAGAGATGAGCTCCAAAAGTCGCACGAGAGGCACACCAGTTCTTAATTCGGTATATACATCAGTCAAGTCAACTTTTTCCTTTAAAGTGAAAGCACATTAAAATAAAATTACACACATTTCCAATACACTCAGTTTATACAATCAAATAATCATAAAGTGGGAAGACATCGGCTTGCAAGTATGTTTCAGGTAGTCTGCGTCAGTTGACAGTGACATATATGTTCTTATATCCTATAACTGTATTTGTTTTATGCATCATAGGCAGTTTTAAACAAGTTTAGGCATGAAATCAGCAGCTGGCTTTGTTTTACCATTGTGTTTGGCTAATTGCCACTGTATTCCACTATGACGTGACTCACTCACACTCCTCTCAGTAAAGCCGTCCTGCTCTCAGCTTTCAAGCAAGAGACTTGCAACCACTCCCTAATCCATGTGTTGTGGGAATCTGATGTCTCTCAACAGATCTGCTTACTGCCTCCAATAGGCTCTGCTTACCCAGGGAATGAAACAAGGGAGCTTAGAGCACACCCTGCTCCTCTGGTAGGTCTTCAGACATGTAGTTCATCACTCAAGAGCAATGCTATAAAATAAAATCTGCTTGCAACTACTGCATACTTTTTTTACAGCTTTCATAATTTGCTTTTAAAAATGATGGTCTGTAGCTAATTGCTAACTTGCGTGAAACTGATAACCAGCTAGTACAAGAGTGGAGTAGATTTTCTCAGAAAGCATTATACATAATTATTTAATAATCAGTGTGACCTTTTATAATAAACATGTTATGAACAGTGTTGTTTGATACAGAACAATACACAGGAGTAACTGAGGAAGGGGAAAAGGAAAGGGAAATGTTTAAAACATCTCATTTTTTTGAACAGCTGCCTGTATACAGCTATTAATATTTTAGTTTTGTGTGCCCTAACAAGCCAAGGAAGGTTGTTGGAGCACCACTTGTCTGTTTTAACATCTTCCTGCTGTTAGTCTTTATTATGTAAGTTAAGTCTCTCAGTTGGTTCACACAACAATGGCAGTAAGTACAAGAGGAGATAATACGTAACCACTGTTAAATATAACACTCGAAGGGAGACATATACAGTGGAAATATCAGGTATAAAAATATTATGTGATGACAGTTAAGGTGGTACTATTTCCTTCCTAAAATCTAATACTGGTGATGTTGATGTAATACAAGGTAAATCATCTTTGTTTTTCCCTCCCCAGTGCTGATCTGTCACAAAAGGTTTGCATAACAGTGTATAAAAATTAACTATTAAATTTTCCTTTATGTGTACCTGCCACTTTCCTTCATCATTATTATTAAACTCAATCTCAGAGTGTATATGAAAAACGGTGAGCTAACTAAGCAACTAAACGAACTGTCCACTTACCGTGAGTCAAGTACATAAAGTATGTAGATGGCAATGTAATGGACCTTAACTGAGTTCAAGGGTTCACAGCTAGAGGCAATCATGCTGGAGTGAGCATATCATAAACTAAAGTAAGTCACACTATTACAAAAGATATCACCAAGTTATCATGATATCTTTTTGTGAATCAGGAATTTCTGTGTAATCAAATTGCTGTGTCACCGGCAGATATCACTGATTAAACTGATATTTATAGATAGACAGATAGCCATAGAAAAATAGTTTCTATTGGAAAAGGGTTGATCATGACACATCATGACCACACACACACTTCCATTGAAATGTAAGCTTTTGTTTAATTGTTGTTGGTGCTTAGTTGTGTCTCTATTTGTAGATCGTGTTGCCTGACTAGCACTGAGGTTCAGGAAGGCTTTGGATGTATTCGTACCCCGTTCTTTGAGAAGACACTGTTCATCCATTTTGTGTAGGTCTTCTTCTGCACCATCATCCGCTGTTCCTGAAGCTCACGGAATCGGCCATCTGACTCCTCTCCATCTCCATGTTTAGACATCTCCTGACTGTGTTAGTCCCTTAAAACAACACATGAAAAATGCATGTAACTGTTTCAAAGATATGAAAACCAGACACCAGAGATTGTTCATTTACAATAAATAGCTGCCCACGATGAGTTTAAACATTAAGCCACACACATGATTGGTGAGGCCTTTACGTTTCGATTTTTGAGCTCTTTTTCGGGAAGTTAAAATAAAAGAGGATACTACCAAAGAAATGTCATTGTGAAAGTTAAATATGACTCAAGATATGTAATTTTCAATTTATAAATACTGTTGTCTTATGAGGAAGTGAAAGTATCAAGGCAATCATGTCCCTCCTGCTGACAGTGTAATTATGTCCTTCAAGTATGACTTTACAGACATATTTAGAAGGATCATAAAAATACCTAGCATTTCCAAATCAGGTGATAAATTGAATATGTTGGGATCAAGGATTACAGATTACTTAGTAAACTGGCCAGCTTCTCATGTTTTAATACTTTTCAGACAAACAAAAATCAACAATTAAACTGTAATATTACACATCTCTGCAGACAAACTTCATTTTGTTTTTGCATAACGTGTATTTTTTGCTTCATAAATGTTGCCATTTGTATATCCCACAACTATTTGAAACACTTACAAAAAGTATTACATTTGTCAGATTATGATGCGCAGCATGCAGTAGATTTTAAATTCACTTACCCTTCTCAAGGTTTGTTTTCAGCACTTAAGCACAGTCAGTGCCAATCATAGACTTTCATCATAGGCAAAAATTCATGATTTGAGTCAAATCCGATAAATCCTCTTTAAGACTGATCAGTGTTCAGGAACTGAACTGAACTTTGATGCTGTTGTAATTTACTGAAAGGGAGGGTAATTCTCACTCACCTGACAATGTGCTACATGAGGGGTAAAGGTTGCAGTCATATTCAGTATTTCATGCAATTCAGCAGCACACACCTCTCTACAGGGCCATCCAGGAACAGCCATGCCAGTTGTAAGCTAATTAATTCGGGGTTGAAACAACTGAAATTACGGTTATTCAAAAAAGATTTAGTACACGTTCAAGTTTCTTATGATTACTAATTTCAAAATAAAGTGTTGGAGAAATAATCATTTAAAAGGATATATAAAATTTGCAAATGACATTAACAGATGGTTGAAGGTTGTATATACGTCAAAGTCTCATTAAAGTATAGGCAGCACCATCAAACACCTATATAAATATACTTAAGTGTCCGGGAAACTTGAACAGAATGGCTTTAATCACATTTTACAGTAATCTTAACTTCATCTGCACATAAACACAATGATTTTTCATATTTAAAAGCCATAAGGGTTAGCCTCATGTCAAACAGTTACAGCCTAGTTCATGTAATCCACCTATGAGCTGACAGAAACAATCTAGGTTTATTAGTTACAATGTACATATGGTTATAGTGACAGTGTTTAACATACACTGTTACATTCATCAGTATTAATGTATATACAGCATAAAGGAGTTTCATAGTGACAGCTGATGTCATCATACATTAGAAGTTCTTTTGCACCTCAGAAATATAAACACATGTTTAATTCAATGTTGTCTGTCACTGTCATTGTATATAACATTCATTTTTTAAAAATATTTAATATATACATGAATTTTTATTTAAAAAAATAAAATAAAATAAGGCTTTTTTAATTAGAAGGCAGAGAATAGAGTTGGCAGCCTGAAAGTCAAAAAGGAAGAAGTGTGGTACTGCAGCACTCATGAATACTGAAATTGTAAAATATTTTTGCTTGATTATTTTTTTAAATGTAGATGTATGACATTTCTAAAATGTAGTATAAACTACTATAACTCTTCACAACCTAGTCAGTGTAAGACAGAAATATTATACACAACAAAAACCTTTGGCAAAACTCAGTGCTCTTCAGTATAATGCTGTTATAAACGTGTACATTTAATCAATGTCACATAATTCGATCCAAAACATAAAAATGTAACAACCAGTGTAAGAAACGTGAATGTAGTATTTTATGTATGTAGTATTAAGCATAATTTTAATTGCATCTGAAACACTGAATACTCTCATTTGCCCACATTAGAAAATGCCCACAAAGAGTCTATTTCAGCATTATGATGCAATCATTTTCCAGTTCATAAGAAATGTGTACATTCATGGAAAAGCTTAATGGAAAAAAAAAAACTATATTGTGTTTCAAAATTAATTTAATAGATATTCACACTGTCAGAATGAGTGAAATGAATGGATGCTTCTGTCAGTGCTTCTGTGTCACGTATGTGTATTATTTTTTGCTGCTGTTATGCATATTTATCTGAAATTGTTATTTAATATGGAATGTAATATAACATTGAAAGCACTGCATAAAATGATCTACAACTGCACTGCCATCCATTTTCACAGTCTGCAAGCACATGGTGAAATAACACAAGGTCAGGGATAAAATTTAGAAGTAATCACAATTGTATAGGTTGTAATTTGAATAAGGATGTCTTTCAAAAATATGAATATGCTGTCCTTTAACACTGAGTTAGTGCACTTACATTAAAACATAATTAATCTCACGCATGTCTGTTGATGAAAGATGAAAGGTGGCTTA
The DNA here is from genome assembly GCA_021397915.2 of Tor tambroides. Lineage (NCBI taxonomy): Eukaryota > Metazoa > Chordata > Actinopteri > Cypriniformes > Cyprinidae > Tor > Tor tambroides. The sequence goes on from JAFVLL020001843.1 coordinate 21,742, forward strand.
ACCAATAAAACTTTATCCCTTTCAATGAAGTAAGACTTCAATATTCAAAGGCCACTGTGTGCTAGCAGCTGGTTGATAAATATACAGATATGAAGATGATCAATCCTCCTGGTGGTTGTACAAGATGTCTGCAGTGGGGTTCTTCCTGTGCGATGGAGGCACTAGGTGATTTGGTAGCTCTGTAGGAAGCTCAAATCCCTCCAGTTTGACTTTAATAAGGTGCTGAGCCAGAGCAAATTCTTCATCATCCAGCATGCCATCCTTATCACAGTCTGCCAGCTTCCAGATCTTTCCCAGTACAGTGTTGGGCAGTCGAGAATTCATCATCTCCTTCTTGGCATTGATGCCAGTTACCTTCCCATTGATAGGCATCAGCGTGTAGAAGATTTCGTCGTAGCGATGTTTGTCACGACTCACGATCCAGTCCTCAGTATCAGCCCCTGCACTGATACCCTCACCATAGCCGTGGCCGAAAGGCCCATCAGATGAGTCCTCAAAGGCTCCACCCATTACCATCTGAGGAGGCTGTTTGCTTTCTTCCTCTCGGATCATGTTCATCAGACTTGAGATCTTGGTGGACAACATTCTGTCCACAGATTCAATCAACTTCACCTTCAAAGAAGGGAACTTGCTGAAGTCGTAGTGTTGCAGTTGCTCCTGCATGTTAGTGGATGTGAGTGACAGAGGGGACATTTTAATGTCAAATTAAAGTGTCTGTAATAATATACTGCAGCATAAACAGCTGAAACAAACTGGGTTATATTTTTTGTTTCATTATTCATTAGCTTTTTGTATAATTTGTTTATAGATCATTGATTTATTAAGTAAGGCCTAAACAAATGAGGCATCCAAGTACTGAAGTGGTTATTTCAGTGATATGATGTCTAATTCTGGAGTGAATCAATGTCGCCTACAGTCTATTTACAGCATGGCCATTATCTTTCAAGTGCTGCCTGGAAGCTGTCTGGTTGGAAAGTTCACTGAGAGCATGTGTGCAGTCAATAATTAGCAATGTTATTATAGTTAATGACTGCTGGGTCATTCCGTGACAAATCACCCAAATTTCAGAAACTTCCCTGGCCTAAATTTTTGATTGTGTCAATATTTTTTCTGAAGAACGATTAACATGTATAGTGATGAAAGCCAAAATATTGTGGGCCAGTTTTACTAACAGCCTGCGCCAGCGCAAACCGTCTTTTGGCGTTAAAATAGTACTGTCGGGTTTTACTAAAGACGTGCAGTAACGAATTAGCGCTGAAAGATGTGGACACAGTTATTTTTGTGCCTGACCTTATTGAATATGCATTTGTAGGATTTTCCCTTTCAGGTGCAAAATTTATGGGAGGAGAGTATTCAAATGAATCACGCAACGAGATTTACTAAAGTTTGTGCTCATCAAATTATTTAATGCCCAAAAAAAGCATGTCTTAACTATTTTGCCCTGAAATGGCTGCAATTATTGTTGCTAGGAGAGGCACAGCAGAGAACAGAGCACGTCGTAGAAGGGAGAGGATTTTTTCCAGAAGTATTAATTTATTTGGAATGCAAGAAGAACATAATATCCGAACATATCGTTTGCCAGACTGTTACAATTAATTTGCTTCAGGAAATAAAAGACGACTTGGAACCCCCAACTAGGAGTCACGCAATACCCGATCAAAACTTCTGGTTCTATTCAATGTACTGTGGCTTTTTTATTTCTTTATTCTTTATTTGCAACTATGCTAATTTGCGCTGTGCTTGGTATATTGCGTTGGTCGATATGTAAATGAGATGTTGTGTCTGTGTTCTTTAATTTGCGAGGTTGTTAGTAAATCACCCGCAGAAATTTCCACGCCCATCAGCACTGTATTAGAATTGCGCTCTCGCGCTAATTTGCCCTGTTTCGTAAAACTGGCCCTAAATGTCATGGATGTATATTTACTGAGTAACCCACTATTTTGTAGAGGGGTGTCAAAATTTAAATTTTTGCCTGAGATTCGGAGCCAGATTACAGGGGGGTGAAAATGATTTCAGAAAGATGGCAGCATCATTATATTATTTTTACACAGAGACTGGTAGGTCTGTTAGTAAAATCTGTTGACTTTAGCTATCTTTGTTGCGTTTTATGCCAGTGATGACCATTCAAAAATGGGTAAAAGCACTTTTCAAGTTTTTTCTCCAAAGTTTGCATGCCTGTAACTCAAGAAGTATTAATGGGGGCCATGAACTGAGAAATCAAAATTCCCTTGATCTTTTGACATATAAGAGGTCATTGTGCTATAAAAACATTCTGTAAGTTTCAGACCTCTTTCTGAAACTTTCTCGTTCGTCTAAAAACAGCTTATATTGAAGCCAGTCTGTCAAAATGACATTTTGTGGAATGTGCCATTTTATGAAATAGTGTGGCTGAACACCAATTCCACAGAAGATCAACGCCTGCTTCTACATCGCTGCCTGTTTAGTCTCGCCCACCGATTCGCGCACATAGTATAGGTAAATGACGAGAGCGGCAAATGCAGGACTATGGAGAAACCAAACGATAAACTTTATTTGATGAACTTTATTATTAATAACGTTCCAGACCGCGTCAGTAAGAACTTTGTCCTTTGTTCACTTCATTTTACCGTGGATTCATTTACAAACAAGTCACAGTTTGACGCAGGATTTTCAGAAAGATTGCAACTAAAAGACGATGCTGTGGCTAATATATTGGATCTGACAGTATATAATGTTGCACCACACAAGTGTGAGTAACTGTTTTTATTATGTTCACTGTTGCTTTGTCTGTTATTACAGATCGTTTGTTATGCAATGAGTATTTTTAATCTAAAACGCTGCAGCGTATATCTGTGAAGGATGTACGCTGTGAAACATACACAACTGTTAACCTGTTAGCAGTGGGCGTTTACTTCTGAGTTTACAATCTGTCATGCCTATTCAAACAGAGCGTTCAGATGAGGTGGGTCAAAACAGGACAGAAAATAGTCTATTACTTCTAAATTATGATGTTTTTTTATGTAAAAATCTTGATAACATTATAAGTGGACCTCAGAGAGAACAGTACAAAATAATTAGGTTTTGGGTCTTAACAAACTTTCCTTTTGGCATCTTCCATTGACATTTTATATCCAGAGATATTGGAATCTCAGTATGTCTCCAGGAGTAAAATGTTAAATTGTACACACTCTCAGTGGTCAAAAACCAAATGTGGGTCACGTTACATACAGATGATACTTTATTTCTTTAAAAGAGGAATGTCTGAAGAACAAATAATGTTGAAACTAGAAATGTATCTTGTTTCCCTCTATCAAAACAAAAGTATCATTTGTATGCAAAGGAATTTTACTAACAGACCTACCAATCTCTGTGTAAAAATAACATAATGATGCTGCCATCCTTCTAAAGTCATTTTTACCCCCTTGCAATCTGGCTCCGAATCTCAGGTGAAAATTGTCATTTTGACCCCCCTCTACAAAATAGTGGATTACTCAGTAAATATACAGCCATGACATTTAATATTTTGGCTTTCCTCACTATACAAGTTTATCTTTCTTCACAAAAAATATTGACAAAATCAAAAAATTTGAGCCGGGGACCAAATGACCCTGCTGTCTTTTCATATCAATTAAAATTCTGTATGCTTGAACGTTAAGTAAATGTGAAAGACCCGAATGTGAGATGCATCCCCATTCATCTCTTTAAAGTAATGTGAAACTGCATTACAGTGCTTGACTGGAGCTGTTTTCACATATACTGTAATGCATTTTCTGATGTAAGCCTAGAGTCTATGCAGAGTCATGCTGGGTAAACATCCTCAGGCAAGACCAGAAGAAAGTGAAAGTACAGACTCTGCCTGCTCCTCAGACAATAGCAGGGCTGGGACTCAAGCAGCCCTCTCAGGAACTCAACCACAGCACTAACACTGTACAAAACAAACATTCCTCAGATCTACAGCCTGGAATCCTCATACATCTACACCAGTACTTAATCTAATAACCAGCAGTTGCTGGAAATTTTATTCATGCAAGAACAGCTAGTGTCTCTCTAAATAAATCAAACATCCTGGTTAGTTTTGTTTAGTTTGTAAACATATCTAGAAGCCATAATATAACATCTAATATTTACCCATGTTCCACAGACACAGGCCAAGTCTCACCTGCATTTTAATGACATTAGGGAAATCTCCAGGTGAGATATGGTGCTCCCTCTGCAGAATCTGATAGATCTCAGGCAGGTGGGCAATCAGCTCCTCTTTTTTCTTCTCTTTTCCAAACAGGGAAGGCATTTCCTTCTTCAAGTAGCTGATGATGTAAGCATGCACCTATAACACACAGCAGATTATAAGTTCATAAGAAGGTATGGTGAGCCTGTGTTTATTAAATAATGTATACTGGAAAATTGGTCCTACATTTAACATGCTGATAAAAAAAACAGATGTGCAAATACATTTGGAAAATGTTTTTAATAATAATAATAATAATAATAGTTATTGTTATATCATTATTCACAATTATTGTTATAATAACATTTTTCTCTTCTTTGTCTTTTTTTTTTGGTATAATTTTGTTTTAATAAATTAAACTGACCTTACATTTAATAACTACATTTACTACACTTAACTACATTTAAGATATATTTGAGTACACAAGATGTAGCCTACTAACAGTAAGAGCAGGTCAAACTGTTAATTTAAAACAAAAGATAATTTATGGCATACAGCACAAAAAAAAAGGGAATTTAAAATGAAAACCTAAATGCCAATGAATGTATTTTAAGACCTCAAATGTTACCACAATGCAATTTAAAAAAACAAAAACAAAAAAACAGGATCAGTATCACTATTATTATACTATAGACAATTGTGACCCTGGACCACAAAACCAGTCATAAGTGTCAATTTTTCAAAACAGAACAGGATTTAAAGACTTCATGTTTAAATGTTGGCTTAAATCAAGCACGCAATAGCATTAAGAAGGCTCTAATATAGGAGGAAATAATTTTATTGTATTAGATATTTGTGACCCTGGACCACAAAACCAGTCATAGTGGTCAATTTTGTTTTTTAAATTTACATCAATAAACATCATCTGAAAGCTGAATAAATAAGCTTTCCATTGATGTATGGTTTGTTAGGATAGGACAATATTTGGCCGAGATACAACTATTTGAAAATCTGCAATCTGAGGGTGCAAAAAATCAAAATATTGAGAAAATCGCCTTTAAGGTTGTCCAAATGAAATTCTTAGCAATGCATATTACTAATCAAAAATTAATTTTTGATATATTTACAGTGGGAAATTTACAAAATATCTTTATGGAACATGATCTTTATTTAATATCCTAATGATTTTTGGCATAAAAGAAAAATCAATAATTTTGACACATAAAATGTATTTTTGGCTTTTGCTTCAAATATACCCCAGCGAATTAAGACTAGTTTTGTGGTCCAGGGTCACAATTTTTCTCAAATGACATCTACCTCCTGTTACTCTACGATGGTTACATAATCAAACACCATCTGTGTGTTTACACCTTGGAAATGCCCTTGCCAAAGGAACATTCAAAAGCGTCTGTATTTACACAAACTTTTTCCTCAATATAGAGGAAGTACACTACAGGAGATCCAAATCAAGGCTGGGCTTTTCCCTTTTAAGCCATGTTTATTCCTCTTAAGGATGATTGGCGGCTCGAGGAGGACAGGAAAGGCGTAAACATGACGAGTGGCAAGACTAAGTGGGGTGGAGAGGTTAGGAAAAATAAGGGCTGTGCTCTCTTCAAGCCTGTTACACACATTCCTTTGTACCACGGAAAGGGACTTTTCTGGGCTTTTCCAGAAGATGGAGAAGGCATTTAACTGCCTCATATGGCTTTACCATTACAGGAAGTCATGCACAGGGCTACAGGATTCCTGTTTGCTGGACATGTTTGGAAAATATTGCGAAAGAGATAAGACGCACTTTCTGTCATGGTTCCATGAGTGAATTGTTTATAAGTCCATATTTAAGTGTTAAGGCACAACTAGGTTGTGTTGAATGGGGCTCATGTTGTACAGTGTGTAAGTTCATACAGTGCACTCAGCCAAAAACAATAGTGGTTGAACTAAGGTCAAACACAAGACAAAATAACAGACAATGAGCAGCAGTGCTGGAAAGTTTGACAAGCAGCAAGGTATTATTAACAATTAATTAATATATATTATTTATTTATTATTAATAAATACATCAACACTAAATATATTAATATCTAACATGTATAAATTTATAATGTAACATTAACGAAAATACTAATAAGACAAAAATAAAAAATAATAATATATAATAGTGCTGGGCAACAATTAATCGCGATTAATCGCATTCAAAATAAAAGTTTTTTTTACATAATATATGTGTGTGTACTGTGTATATTTATTATGTATACATGAATACACACACATGCATGTATATATTTAAGAAAAATATGTTATGTTTATGTTAAATATATTTATATATAATATATATTATATGAATATAATATATATAAATAAATACATACATGTAAATACATGTAAATATTTTCAAAATATATACTGTATGTGTGTGTATTTATATACACATAATAAATATACACAGTACACACACACATATATTATATAAAAAAAACTTTTATTTTGGATGCAATTAATCACGATCAATCGTTGCCCAGCACTAATATATAAGTATATAAACATAATGCAAGTATTACCAAATTATATGACAGATCTCTGGCATAATATATACCACTTTATACATTTATTTTTAACTATACATACAATAATATAAATGACGCTAAACAAAAGCATCAAGATGCATAAGTTTTGACGTTAAAACCCTTACCTTAGCAAGACGAGCTCTTTTGATGAGGTCATTCAGTTTACGCAGAGCAGCATTGCGAGGCAAACTCTGGATGTCTCTGAAGAGATCTTGAGTTTCAGCTTCAAACAGACGCCGGTTGTCTGCATTCTGAAGAGGTTTGGCCCAAAAAGAGCCAAGATAGACCCTCACCACCTCTGGAGTATTGATCACCTTCCCCAGCGACCACATCAGCGCACCATAAACCCGCATCAGCTGCTGAGTGTCCACCTGGTCGGCCTTGTTCAGTACCACACGGATTTTGTCATCCTGCCCACGGAAAGATTTGATCGCTTCAGAAAACTCATCAGATATGTCTAGCTTATGGGCGTCAAAGAGGAGAATGATACGGTCCACTCGCTCTCCAAACCAGCGCAAAACCTCAGAGAAATCATAGCCTGTGGGGGAAATATGTCAATAGAACAGAATTAAAATGTACTTCATTGCCCTGCTTGTAAGAGAAAACAGATTGTGTGTACCACATTCAGAACACACCATTAATTATTTGCTTTTCATCAACTTACAAATCCCGGTTTGGGAAGCCCTAATAGAACATATGATAAATATGCATAATAACAAACAGACATAAAATACTATAAAATAAATAAACCTTCTAAAATAACATACTTGAATAAAAAATAAAATACAAAGATTCAAGAACAAATGTAATTTTCAAAACACTCATTGTGGAAATATTACAAACACAAAATGATTTTAAAAACTGGTATTTCACAACTGGAAAATGTGTTAAACTGTCCTTCATGCATAAATAATGGTTACACCTTTGTTTCTGTAGCTGGAAGAAACAGGTATAGAAAGAGAGAAGGACATAAAGATCAGCTTTCAAGCCTTGTGCACAGGTCACTAATCTGTCATGACCATGAGAACCTTGTAGAGACAGAGACACCACTTCAGTTCTCATTCACATAGAGCTCATTACAAATCAGCGCAAATTCAGATTTTAAAGCAATGAGATCCAGCTTATCCAACCACCCAACAGTCATGAGGAAATTACGCTGCTCCAACAACAATGGCATGGATTACACATTGCTATAAAAATTTTGCAAAAGCTCTGCCAAGATTTTACAAAGGAGGAGTTCAGTGCTTAAAGTGTGGGAACCATCAATGCTGTTCCATGTAAGGCAACTTTGTACAGAAGAAGGACTCTAAATTAACCTTTTTTTTTTTAATTGAACAAAAATTTACATAAATGTAAAAGGGAACATCTATGTCTTGGATCCTATAACTAGTTACCATTTCTTTTGAAATATTTGACAATTTAATCACTTTTTGCCATAGTTCAATTTAATTGATCCAGTGTGATGAATACATTTTTAAAAGTGCAAACTATCCAAAATTCATGCATTATAATTATAAAAATCAACAATCTACTGTTTAAAATTGTCGGGAAAAAAAAAATTGAGTATAACGTCACACCAGAAGTTACCAGTATTATTTCCCATAATTATTTAATCACTTTTTATAAAGAGCAGCCTAAATCTAAATATGCTGCACTCATAAAATCTAGAGATTGGAAAAATTTAAAGCAGGCACAACACAAATATCTGGGCGTAAAATTCAGTTATTTTCAAATTTTGAAAAATTCATAGTTCTATTAAAAATGAAATATGATTAATGCATAAGGTTAATGGTGCATCGTGAGATGTGTCGGAGACACTAACGTAGGAGGAATGCAACCTCAGCTGAGTGGAGCTAAAGCAGGAACAGATGTGGAACGCCCCTGGTGTTATCCCTCATGGCCAAAGCTGCGGACGTACATTTATGCTGTTCTACATTTGTATCACCAGGCCTAATCTGTGATCTGCAGACCCTCTGAGTCTGCGTACACCCGCGGTGTACCTCTGCTGCCGTGCATTTTCATAGATAACACTTGTGCAGCATGAACAGGCATATCTCAACTGTTAAAACTGCTTGGCCACGTCTTAGACACGCTCTGCCTTCTTAGTTAAAAAAAGTGCAACAAAGCATGTAGCAGCTTGTTTTGTTAATTGATTATCTAGTAACACATAAACACCAGCCTCATGCTGAGGTACCAGTATGCTGATTAACCCTGAAGTGTATTTGGCAAACTAAACTCATGCTTTTAAAATGAGGAAAAAGAAAGTGAGAAATGCTGACTTCACAACACCACAGACTCATGATGGTTTCTAGCATGTCTGCTGGTGTCATGTAATGGGAGACAGGGACGGAAACAACAGAGGAAATTTACAAAGAAACAGGCCAGATCTGGTGACTAAAATGAAAACTAATGACTAAAGCATTATGATTGTTCCTTATACTGGGAACATGAGCTTCAGTCCTTTAGGGAGTGAACCGGCCTGTCTGCTCTAATGCATCACACAAAATCTATTTTCAATGGGAAATAGCCACAGAGACTCCAGGATGAAGAATTCTAGGCTAAACAGCAGATTTCACATTGTTTTGGTCATGTGACATTACCTTCCCTCTACTAAGCATCCACTCATGACTAGTTTTACCTAAACAAACAGTTATTCTGTAACAAACATGTTTGGAGGAGCACTTGAGAAGACTGTCACAGAAGAATGGGGTATATTTGATGGTGTCCGTTTTGTCATTTGATACCTCATTGCATGTGTTTGGCCATGTGACAGAGTCTGTGCGTAGCTCCCGGCCTTTGTTTGTCATACAATACAGGATGGACTGGCTTGAAGACACTACAAAGACTAGAGTGAACATCCTCCAGTAGAGTAAACACTCACTGAAGCCACTGACCTCTGCTTATGCGCTGCTTCTCGCCAGACAAGATCCCCGGCGTGTCAATGATGCTAATGCTCTGCAAAACTTGGTTGGGCATTTGTGAGCAGATGAACCTGATGAGACAGATGGAGAGTTCATCACCTCATGTTATCATCGGAAACGCTGGTAGTATCACTACATTTGTCGGATGACTCACTCGATCTGAGTCATGAGAAAATATAACACATTTTCTCTTAAAATTCTTTCAAAGATACAAGAACAAAGCTTGACAAATGATAAACTGTAGGAAAATAAAATACGAAACGTGAAAGTCACTTTATAAAAAACAAAAGGAGACTAAATTGCTGTATATTTAACTTCAGATTAAACAGGACTTACTAAAGAAATAAAGATGTTACGAAATTTCACAGAAGCCGTGCTTCATGCATCGCTAAACCACTGACAGTGGACCTTTTTTGCCCACAGACATTTGGCAGTATTTTGTTAATGTGACCGCATATTAACAGAGGCAAACTTCATATAAAAAATGAAATGAAACCTAAAAAAAAAAAAAAAGAAAGAAAAACATTGAATCCATCCAGAGCACAATGCTGCGAAGGCCAAAGATAACAAATGAGTTTTAAGGAGGGTTCTAAACACGTTGTTTGAGGTGGAGGAACTATTAGACAGTAGTTAATTACTCCACAACCTTGGAGCAACGACTTTTAAAAAATTCAACTCAGACATTCAACAAATGTATAATACATTTAGAATGTTTATAAAAATATTATTTAACTCTATATCTAGACATCTCCATGTGAGGGAATATAGTGATGTTAAGATTGCAACACTGTCTCAAGTGAGTTTGATAATGTCTTTTTTTTTTTAAATACAACCTTAGAGGAAATTGCAACATCTGTAAGCAAACATCACCTGTCAGCTGCAAAGCAGAAGGACACGCTGAGAAATAGAGGAAGAAGCATTCGGGTTTCATTTTCAAGAAAATTACACACGCATTTTATTTAAAAAAGCCAGTAGATAAAAGTGAGGACAGAATAAGAAAAAGAAACTGCTGTGCCCAAATGTGCCATCACATGACGTACGACGGGGTCCACAGGAAACAAAGTGCATTGTTTTGAGGTTCCTTTGGAGGAGAGGAGATGTTCTCTGTCAAGTGTGCCTTTGACCTCTATAGTGGTGACTGTCAAAGAAGTACTTACCCATTTCCCGTCCACATAAATATCCAGCAAACAGGAAAAAACCCTTTGTTTAACTGTCTAGGTACTAAAATTAAACATTAAAACTTGAGGAGCTCATGCAACAGCTATAGTTACCTAAAAGGAGAAGTGACCAAGCCCCTTTACACAGTTTTTGAGACGCTTTGTGGAAAATATTTGCCTGTAATAGAATAGCAGGCTGCGTGGGATGAAAGGAAGAAATGAATGAGCAGCAGAATGAGCTGGGTAGAAAAACATGTTAACCTAATAGAATGTAAAGTGACAACTGCAAAACTACAAAGCATTGTGACATAATGTATATAGCATGAATGTATGGTCTTTTTATAGTAAAACTGTAAACCTTAAACTGTATTTATTCCATTCCAGACAGTTTTACATATCCTATATAACTGCCAGAGCAAGATAATGGAAAATCCTTGTTTTGGCAACGACCTGGGCAAGAGGGACATCCATTACAGAATACAGTGCATAAGAATATGTGCCCACATCCTAGAATTCCCTACTGCATGACATGATGTCTGACAACTATTCTCCTCGCTCAAGCTTGACTGAACACTGGAATATGGTGTTATCAATTGATTCGGGCCCATTTTACTTCTTCAGAGATGTTGAAGGGTTAGTTCACCCAAAAAAGGGTAAAATGAAAGCTCAAATGTGCTTGTTTCATCCGCAAGATCAAACTTGTGCTTTGATCAGTGTTTATGTGCTAATTAAATTCAAGATGACTTGGATTAAACCTCTTGATTCATTTATATTACTTTTACAATCTCTTTTAAAGCTCACTTTTTAAAGCGTCCAAAATTAGGTGGAATGGACTTCCAGTGGAGGGACAGAAATCTCTCAGGTTTTATTAAAAATATCTTGATTTGTGTTTCAAAGATAAACGACAGTCAAGGATTAATGACAGTCTTCAGTTTGAAACAACATGAGGGTGAGTAATTACTAGTGACTATTTTCATTTTTGTGTGAACTTACCCTTTAATATGCCAAGACTGAGCCTCTGAGTAAGAATGTTTCAGATACTTGATTGAAATACTACAGTCACAGTCATTGAAACACAAATCTGAAGTGTAGGGACTGGGCTCTTGATATTTACCTATTTAAGAAGGCATTTCCAAATGCATTGAGTTTGCGGAAAGGTTTCTTGGGGTCCACAACCAAAGCATTTCCAGGAACAATCCCCTCGTTCTCATTGTACATCACAGCTATGAATCCATCTGTCGTTGGTTCGGGGCCAATTCGCATTCCTGGAAAATCTTGCTCCAGAAGATACCTGCAGGATGGAGAGGTTAAGTATTAACAAACCACTACTTTATCAACTGGAGTGGCATGATCATGTGACAGCACATGCTAACAACAAAATGTCACGGTTGGGCGAGAATAAAAACGAATTGAATAAATGCTGCAGCGATTTAATTTAAAATGCTACCCAACAGCCTTTAGGTTGAGACAAATAAACATCCAAGCTGATCAAGGATCAAAGCTAAACAGTGGCACTTAACCCTTGGACAAATGCTAGAATGTGAAAACAGACCTATTCATCAGTCTCACTCTTCCTGTAATTCCCTAGCCATAGCACAGATCCCTACCACATCCTGCAAGAGGATGAGAAAGTGTCAAAGGTTTCCAAGCAAAGAAACACACATGGCTTGTCATTAAAATCTAACAATAACATAAGGGAACTATGAATCAGACTGTATTCATTGTTAAATATGGCTAAATTACTGCTTTGTGCAAATAGAAAATAAAAGAATCAAGAAAACCATTTTATGAGGGGAGGTGAAAAAACAATACAAACATAAGCTGTTTCTAGGACTCACATACTGACCAACTTCTTATTAATTCAACTGCAATACAGTGTTTAAACAGCCTTAAATAGCAATCATTTTCAGTAATGACCTTATGTTTCACATTACAAATGTCTGATTTAGCAATAAGCCAGTTCTAGTTTGAGACTAGTTCGACATGAATCACAGAGCTATTGGATTTTCTCATTCATTCAGAGACTGTCTATAATAGGACCTGATGTGCAACAGCACAGACATCAAAGCTGGGTGGTACTGACCTACAGTGAAAAGTCAATAAGAAGAATAATGATGCTTTCATGAGTTGTTTGCATACTCTCCAGCCTTCTGCGTCTCTTCATAGATGAATGGACTATGTGAGCTGGCATAAGCTGTTTTTACACACCCCCTTGCCAGGGTTTGCAGCAACCACAAAGAGCTGACTGTACTAAATTACATGTAAAATAAATTCTCAATAAATATACTTGTCTAATAATATTATTATAATAATATTGTAAAGCTTTTCTTGACTTGCTAGACATCACAATTCATCCAAGTTAAGAACGCTGGCAGAAAAGTAGGCTATACCAAGTGTTTTGCTGACAAACACCTATCTGTCAAAGCCATGCATTACCTGATGAAAGTGGTCTTCCCGGTGGAATACTGTCCGACCAGAAGGACCATGGGTTTGCTCTGGAAGTCCGCCTCCTCCAGCGCCGGTGAGTGGAAGTCATGGAAGAGGTAGGTCTCCTCCAAAGGCAGAAGTTTTTTAGTATAAAGACTCTGAAGTCCTTCAGTCACTGATTGAAACATGTCTCCCTCCTTGTTCCTTCCACCCTGTTCCTTATTTACCCAAGTGAACATACTGTCGTTCCTCGCAGAGCTCTCTTTTATACGTGATGCAACCTTAGTTCCCTTTTTATATTTGAGGACTTTAAAACTGCCCCAGTGTTGTTGTTTTTAATTTTTTTCTTCTCTATTTGTTTTAGTGTTGAAACTAGCCCGTCTTCTGGCCTCCGCGCGTACTGTCCAGCTGTCTGTGTGTCGCCGTGACCTCACCTGTATCCTTTTATGTGACGCTCTCTTTCTCATGACGCTAGTTTGAATATTCATGAGCTAGGGTGACGCACTGGTTTCACACTGGAGAGCTCCCGCTGCTGAGGGCGGGTTTTCAGGGTGGAGTGGTTAGAGCGCAGTGAGTCTGTAGGCACTGGCACTGCTGACTGCTTGTACTTTTCGGTGGAAACGAGAAGGGTAGGGACCAAAAACCGAAATCCACGATTTGAGAAATGAAACGCTTTCTCAAGGTCATCCCGCAGTACATAATATAAGCCTAATTTAAATTGTTTGACAAAGCGCCGCAGGGTATTTTAAAGACCGAAATTCCCCGTTATATTAGCTCAGCAGACAGACTGGGAAGTCAGGCTTGTGCATTTGCGCCACCTAGTGGTCAGCGATGAAATAACAGTATTATGTTTTATTACAGGCCAAAAGGCAATTATAGAAACTCACGAGGGTGTGGGGCAAAAAAGCCACAGAAAGTGGGGGGGGTTAACACGCGCGCCTGCAGTGAATTACTGGTTTTTAAATCGGTTATCTATTTTTTTCTATATTTAATAATATTTTGTTCTAGGCATTTGACATAAATTGAGAACACGAGTCATGTTAAGAAAAAACATGCTCTTTGCTCCATAATTTAAAAAAAAAAAAACGAAAAAAAAAAAAAAGTTGTTTGCACTGATTACAACCATAAAAAAATGATAGTCATGTCAAAATGGGCGTGGTTTAGGAGGACTGGTTGTTGTCAGCTAGGATGGGTCTAAATAATTACTTTTTAAAAATCTACACTGTCTATTTCCAGTTCAAAGGTTATCAGATTTTCTTAAATATTTAATGTCATTAATCAGGTGTAAATTAATGTTTAGACCTCTCACATATAACCTCTTAACATCTATTAAACCTAAGAAATAATACAATTAAATTATTATTTTTGTTGTTGTTTTAGTAGTATCTCAAGATAAAAAAGGGATTTTTTACCCAATAGGAAATAGATATTATGGTATTGACTTGTTATAAGACATCAGAGAAAATAATAATAATAATAATAATAATAATAATAATAATAATAATTGTACAGTGGTATTAGTTCACGAAAAAAATAAATTCTAAATTGATACTTTTTCCTAGCAAGACATTTGCTTAACTGCACACTGAGGAATAAAAGCAGTCGCATAGCCTAGTAAGGTAAGTTTCAGTTCCCCTCAGGTAAAAAAAAAAAAAAGTACTTCAACTTGACATCCATAAAAACAGAATTCAGAATGTTTTCCAACAATTTTATATTGATATATTTATACATATATTACACATTCAAACAATACTTGTGCAAAAACCATCCCTACCATGAAAAAATGATCTGGATTATTGTATGTGTCTCTGGCAGCATGGCTGGAGGCATAAAGGCATTATTTCAGACTGTTTTAAAAAATAAAATACAAAACACAAAAGGACAATAGATTCTGATGCATAGCATCCATTAATTAGAACATTACAAAAAATAATGTGTCAAAGTGGTAAACGCAGAGAAGGTTAAGTCATGTAAGAATAGGTTTTACATGCATAAAAACTGAGGTTTTTGCTTTTTGACAATGGAACCCTTACAGGGTCACTGTTTAGTGCCAATGTAGTCCTTCATGAATGCTCCATAGTCAGGTCCTTTATATCTACTACACAGAAACACGTCCAACCCAAGACTTTCTAATCACAAAACTAAACTCCTCTCCACATCAACTGTCCATCAACAAACCACTACAACACAACAGATGTCAGTTCCATATTTGTATATTGTACAAAACCACCAATACAAAGCTTGTCAGGATTACCAAACATGAAGGGTTACCTTTCAGACCAATACGAGAGATGACCATTAGCCTCAAACGCATTCATACTCATTGAAGGCTAACACGATGATGAGTGTAAACAGCTTCCTTTTAACTTTGGACTGGATGTTAGTCAACCAACACATCATCTAGGCATCATTTCACCTCATCCTGTAGTTCCAAAAACATTAACATTCTTTTGGTTGATTAGAGTTGACATATTACTCTTTACTGCATCTTAGATGTGGTTGACATGTGAGATTTCATCTACTCAAACCTCCTCCAAAAGCCATAACTATCTAGCCCAGCAAGGCACTGTTGTTTCCCGAAGAGCGCACCATCTCTCAAGCACAAGCTGACGGCTCGCACTGTTATGAACCTAAACTTGTCCTGGGTTCTTCCTCTCTCAGCCCTGCTCTTCGAAGTCTTGGCTGGGAGGGCTGCGTGACTTGATATTATCTGGACCCAGTGAGGTTGAATTCAAGGGTCCGGGAGGTCGGAGGTGTCTACAGTCACCTTAATGAAGATGGTGTCGTCTTTGATGTAGGTTCCGTTCTCTAGGACAGTCTGAGCCACAAAGAGTGGACAGCCCGAGGCGATGTTCATTTCACCAGTGGGCCGGCGAAAGCTACTGCTATTGGGGTCCGGTTTGAAGGCATCGCCTAAGTGTTTCCGTGCCGGCCCCTGGTCCATTAGCATTAATGTTACTTTCTGTTTGAACGGCCACGGCAGCAAGGCATCATATTCCCCACGCATGACCACGAAGAACAGCGAGAGATGTGTGCCTTTACCCATTCCGTCCCCATTCAGATAGACGCGGGCACACATCTTGTAGCCAAAATATCCCGTGTAGAAGGGCTGGCTGTAGAGCGAGAGGGTTTTGGAGGCCACGGCTTCCTGTTTCCGTCTTTTGTAATCACGAATTTTCCAAATGAGTGTACCGTTGAAGCTGGCCGTCTCTAGCACCTGAAGTTTCAGGTCCATCTCCGCCAGGCGGATGTCATGGACACTCATCATGTCATCGTGACGTGAGAGCTGCTGCTCTAAGGAGCCTGATGACAGTATTGAGATGAGTTAAAAATAATGCTGTGAACACATATAAGTACTTGGTCTAATGTATAATTAATTGAGGTGTATATGAAATTTTCTTACCCAGCGTGTGAGAACCAGAACTGGAACCAACACGACCTGAATCGAGAGAAGATACAATTGAATGCATGTTCTCCACGGACCCTCTCAGAGCCTCCACCTCCTCCCTCATAGCTCGCAGTGGACGAAGCTCCCGCAGCTCCATCTCGACCTCAAGCAGTTTCTCTGAGTGAGCGCTCATCAACATCTACATACATAAACACACAATCATATAGAGAACTGCTTAGTGTTTTAATTACAGATTCTAATATTTCATAGCTGTGTCTTTGTGTTTTTAAAATCAAAGTTTGGAAAAAAAAAGGGGGGGGGGAGGTGGTGGTTAAAATTTTGATTTAAAGTCATAAATCTTAATGCAATTATTTTGAACATGAAGATACATCAATAATAATGTAACTACAATGTATACATATTTAATAAATTGTATAGTACATACTTCAAAAGTTTGGTGTCTAAAAGATTTTTGTTGTTTTTTAAAGTCTCTTATGCTCAGCAAGACTCCATTTATTTGATTAAAAATACAACAAAAACAGTAATAGTGTGGATTGTTATTATAGTTTCAAATAATCATTTTCTATTTTAAAATGTAATTTATTCCTGTGATGGCGAAGCTGAATTTTCAGCAGCCATTACTCCATGTCACATAATCCTTCAGAAATCATTATACTGATTTTAGTAAGAAACATAATTTTGTGGAAAGCTCATTATTTGAAAGTTCAAAAGAACACAGTTTATTAGAAATTAATTTAATGTGTCCTTGCTAAATAAAAGTATTCATTTCTTAAAAATGAATACTTAATACACAAAACTCCAAATTTTGACCAGTAGTGTATATTTTTGTAATTTGTTCTTTGACTTACAGAAATTTGGTTTTGCATTGAGTCACTGTCATCAAATAACAAACAGAAAAACATGGAGCAATATAGTGGAGTCCAAAAGTCTAAGATCACTGTTGTTTTAGGAAATTTATAAAAGTTACATTTACTGTATCATCATAACAATTTGAGTAAAAAGCTGAACTGAAAAATGTACATGAATTTCAGAATTATTAGTATTTGGTATGTTGGTCATTTAAAAAAATGTTCCAAAGAGCATCTTCAAAGAAAGCAAGAAATCTAATAACCTTTTATACAAAGCTTAAAGAGACTTATCCCTTTAATTTGTATAAAACATGGTAAATGTCACACATTCATTAATTTGAATACTGACAGAAATCTTTGTTTCTTTCTTTTAATTGTTCAGAATCCAAAAGCTTTAATTATTTCCAGGTTTAAATTCGATTTCAGACTTTGAGTCCAAGGTAGAAGGCATATCACAAAGCAAAGGCATTAAAACTTAAAAGCGTGTGTCAGACTGAAACATTGCGCAGTGCAGCAGACTTACGTCACTTTAAGCAAATTAGAAATTATTTTTAGCTTCACCAAATGACTCAAAAGAAAATAAAACCACTACTTGGTGATGGCTCTCACCTGCATGCTGACTAGCTTCTGCTCCAGCTGCCTGTTCTTTTCTCTCATCTCCTCATACTGAGTCTCAACCTCTGCAAGACGACCACTGAGGCTGGGCAGAACTTTATAACGCTCCATCAGCTCGCTCTTAACATCCTCTACCTACACACACAGATTAATCAGTGTACATGCTTAATCTGAATACATGCATGGTGGAAATATGAACAGGAAAAAGCATATTCATTTTCACACCGAAAACAACAGTTTCTTGTTTCTGCTATGTTAAATACACATGTTTATAAATGTCTACCTTGGCCTCTAGTGTGGTGTTTCTGACTGCCATCATTCTCAGGTGCTCAGACGCAAAACTGGACTCATGCTCCCTCATCTCTTGATTCAGCCCCTTTAAAATAATTAGATGCACATCAAATAATTCGTTTTATGACTTACACCACAATGCAAAAACAACAATAATAATTAAATAAATACATTTTCTTAATATTATCATGTTGATATGTATAAACAAAAATATAAAATGCAATTTCATATATATTTCTGCATTTAAATTTCTTTACATTTTTCAATCAACATTAAAGTGCTATACTAATGCAATGTTAGTACATTTCAAATATCCTTTAAATCAACACTGTTCAGGAATATCACCTTAAAGGAGCATCCGTAGCGAATAAAGGAGCAGGTCACCTGGGCCTTTGGACAGTCATGCTGATGACTGGACAGCTATAGGAGACACATTCATCTCATAAATACATCAAATTAATCTGCCTCTATCATTCACTTACAGCTGAAATCATCGTTCATGCCCTTAAATGCAAAACACACACACACACACACACGTTAGTAAATCAAAAGTAATCCTCAATGCACTCCAAGCCTACCTCACTTCTTAGAATGGAAGAAAACGAGCAGTGATTAGGGCATGCTACAGGAAATGCAGGACAGACTGTATCTTTGTGTTTCTGTAAAGAAAGACGGTGGTTAGACTGAAATGCACTAAAACATACTGGATACTGACACTTTCATGGTTCAAGATGCTCATGGTTAAAACAAAACTGTTAGTGTGTGGAGTAATAATGACAGGATCAACCAGGCGGAAAAACAGAAAGCATTCTTGAAGTGAAAACATACATCGATCATTCTCTAAATGACAGTCAACATAACGGGAGATCCCCCAAAGTTTCTTATACAAATGTGAGACTCAAAGGTCATGGGACATTAATGACAGAGCACAAGGGGAATACTTCTCATAGAGGAACTGAGACATCCAACTAATTCCAATCAAGGAAAAAAAACTCAATGATAACTGAAAAAAGATCTCACCAATTTCTAAGTACTTTCCATTAGATTTCAGGTCCTTTTTATGGGAACTGGGGGGTTTTGGATAATGCATGTTACCTGTAACTCGGTGAGGGCCATCTTGTGATTGCAGAATTCACAGGTGATCTCTCTGTGTTTGCATTTGCGACTCAAATGCTCAGACATGTCTTTCCTCATCATCTTCTCCTTACACTTTCCCAAGGGGCACGGCACCTCGAAGTACGGACAAACTTCCAAGTGGTCCTGTTCAAAAGAGAGAGACGAATCTGAATTTTGTGGCCTGACTTTACCAAAAAATCTCTTTATAAACATAACACACACGGCACGTCATCCATAAATAAAACTGCATTTGTCCATTCTCAAAATGATGTGCGAGTTACTTTAAGTCTAGGCTCACATTTCTCTGCGCTCGAGGCAGCTTCTAGTCGGGAGAAATTTACCATATGATATGTAGACTATTGTGTCTAAGAATCATATGACTTACCATGACCTGCTGTAAACTCATTTGTTCTTTACATCCATTTTTCTCACTTCGGCAGCAGACCTTCAGAGCCATAATTTCCCTATTGCAGCAAACATCCCGGAATATCTAACATCATAAGAAAAAAAAACATCCGTTACACGGCCTATATAACAGAGAATATAACAGAGATGTTCTGTGTGCCTGTTATATGGCCCACATTACTTTCACTTGGAGCTGTGTGAGTGAGATTTAATATGTAACGGAGTGGGTGTGTCCTTGTAGGTTTTGGCTTCACTTTCTTACCTTATCTTCAAAGAGTGGTTCTACATCAGCTGGACAAACTGGGTTAGGCTTACTGAAAAAAAAAAAAAGTGGGATCCAACTGTAAGCAAATTGTATTCATAGTTCAATTGACCTACATTTTGAAAATAAATAAATAAATAAATTAAATAACGGGAATACCCCAAGTTTATTTTGCAATGCTGTTTAGATCAGTGGTTCTC
This sequence comes from Tor tambroides, assembly GCA_021397915.2. Taxonomy (NCBI): domain Eukaryota; kingdom Metazoa; phylum Chordata; class Actinopteri; order Cypriniformes; family Cyprinidae; genus Tor; species Tor tambroides. The sequence goes on from JAFVLL020001843.1 coordinate 42,101, forward strand.
AACATTTTTGAGCATTTTTCAAGGCCCCCCTATCATCCACAACAATATTTGAAGGCACCATGATTTTTCCAGTTGTTTGTGATTTACTGAACATGGATTAAGGAAAATATTTTTTTTATATATATTTTTACTCACAATTTCTACCCAATAAAATATTTTAGAGTTAGGCATAATAACTAGTATAAATATATATTCAATATAAAAATGCACATGGAGTTTTATAATTGTATTATTTACATAACTTTTCCAGGTCTAGAAATCACACTTTAAAAATTAAGCTAGCTCATTGATTTAGGTTAAGACAATATGTGACCCTGGACCACAAAACCAGTCATAAGTGTCAATTTTTCAAAATTGAGATTTATACATTATCTGAAAGCTGAATAAATAAGCTTCCCATTGATGTATGGTTTGTTAGGATAAGACAATATTTGGCCGAGATACAACTATTTGAAAATCTGGAATCTGAGGGTGCAAAAAAAAATCAAAATATTGAGAAAATCGCCTTTAAAGTTGTCAAATGAAGTTCTAAGCAATGCATATTACTGCTCAAAAATTAAGTTTTGATATATTTACAGTAGGAAATTTACCAACTATCTTCATGGAACATGATCTTTACTTAATATCCTAATGATTTTTGGCATAAAAGAAAAATCAATAATTTTGACCCATACAATGTATTTTTGGCTATTGCTACAAATATACCCCAGCGACTTAAGACTGGTTTTGTGGTCCAGGGTCACATATAAACCCTGGTTCTTCAAAGGAAAAAAATGGGGTGAATTAAAATAAAAAAACAGCTTAATTTCTAGCCATTTTACTTGAAAAAATTTTGAAAAAGTCATCTTAAGGCCTCTTGGAGATTTGCTAGTTGAGAACCTCTGATTTCAATCATATTTAGCAACACTGGCCCACTGTACACCTGGCACTAACATGCATTTTCAGCAATCAGATCACAATCAAACATCACTTTACCATATTAAAATCCAGGTGTAAATGCACCCAAGACACATTGTGGTTGCATTCAAATTAATGAAACAACATTTGAAGGTGGTAAGGAATGGTTTCTGGCCACATTTGATGATGGGGTTTTTTTGTAATTCTGCTCTCAAAATGGGAAAATAACCTTTCTATTTTATCACTGATCCGATTTGTCATCTGACCGCTCATAAATTATTCCACTAAACTACATGTCTATTATTTCAAAATCACCTATCCATGTCTGTTTAAAAGACTTTAAAACTTTAGTTTTTTTCTCTTTAACCCCTACAAGCATATAGCACAAATGACATACTTTTTACATTACAAAATTAATTAAAAAATATATTAGTGTCGTTTTCCATTTTGCACAGGTTACTACTAAATGCAATCCAGATAAGCAATATCTAGACACTACCTGGATAAGAAATTTGTTGTAACAGTATGTTGGAAGCTTTATGATAATAAATAGCTGATATCACTTGGCTTATCCCTTGGCTTGTGATACTGCAGCTTCCCTATTATTACAGCATTCGTATAAAGCTCACTAACGAACCGACACCCACCTGAGCAGGTCTGCGATGCAGCTCTCGCAGAAGCGATGTCCACACTCAGTTTGCCGAGGGTTACAGAGCACTAGCCTGCAAGACTCGCAGCAATACTTGGCCTCAGGCGTCGTGACAAAGTGGTCCCTGAATCCGCCATGCAGGGGCAAGAAGCCCGGCTCGGGCCTGGGCCGCTGGGCCATGGAGGGCATGGCAAGAGATGGAGGACGCTGCTGCAGGGCAATCTGCTGTTCCACATTACGCCCTGCGGACATGACCTGAAGAAAAACAGACAGATTAGGATCTAACCTCTACACCCATAACACGTACATGAGAAAAAAAATTGAAATGCTGAACAACTTGGTTACAGAAAAAGTTCACACTGACTTCCAAAAACATGACATCCTGAAAGATGAAAAAGGATAGTCTACTGTCATCTTTGGCACAATAAATTCTTTCTTGTCCAGACTGAAGCTGTCAAGAATTCTGTATTGTCTGGGAAACATTATTGAAAGTAAAATGGAATGGGCTGTTGTCTGATTGGATCCAGATTCCCTTGGCAAACACCAGTTTGTGGCCGCCTCGCTGCCATTGTTTCAAGAACACAAGTGCTGTTAAGTGTTTAGTAGGAATACTGTTCCAACCTTATGAAGTCAGAAGAGTTTGATAAATTTAAGGCGTGACTACCTGAAGCCCCCAAAAGCATCTGGACACTTAAGACACACTTAAAATGTCAACAATACATCAAACCAAGTGGCATCTGCAAACAAATGATGCTTGACTTTCAGTTGTCTAACTTCACTCCTGTAATTACATTTACTAGTCCCAAGGTGATTTTACTGGATGAATGAGTCAGTTCCTCTCAAGATCACACAGGTGTCCTTCTAGAGAAACCACCGGTGTAGTTCATCACATTAGCTGTGGAAATTTGCGGAAATGCTTGAAATTAGATTTGCAGACAAATATAAATTGCCCATGTAAAAAATAAATAAAACTATTAATAAAAATTTTTAAAAAATCAATAAATGCAAGTGCACAGCATATATAGGAACTCCTTCAAATATACCATAGACTGCTGTGGAATATAAATAGTACCATTCAAAAGTTTGGGGTAAGTAACATATTTTTAATGAAATTAAGAGTTTTATTTAAGGACACATTAAACCGATCAAAAGTGACAGAAAAGACATTTATAATATTTCAAATAAATGCTGTTCTTTTGAACTTTCTGTTTATCAAAGAATCCTGAGAAGAAGAAAAAAATAATCTATCACCGTTTCCAGAAAAATATTAAGCAGCACAACTGTTTTTAACATTAATAATGATAAGCTAAAACATTCAGCTTTGCCATCACAGGAATAAATTTAATAAAGGAATAAAATATTTAAATTAAATTAAATATTTAATTAAATTAAAAAGGAATATATATATATATATATATATATATATATATATATAATATTTTTTTATTATTTTTTTTGTTTTTTTTATAACAGTTATTTTGAAATTGTAATTATTTTACAATATCACTGTTTTTAATGTACAAAATAAATAAATAAAATTTGCAGTGAACTTCAGTGTACATAAAAATCTATTTTTATTGTTTTATCATTAGGGACACACCAAAAAAGGCAATTATGGCAATTCAAGTCAATAATTAGCCCACAAAAATACAGTATGTTCACAATTAAACATTTAATATCAAAGTAAATCAGTAATATCCCTATTCACCATGTTTATTAATTATTCTATAGATAATCATTGTTTTTATAAAAAGTGAATTTGTCTATCCACCTTTACAAAAGCAGTATTTCTGATACACACAAAACCAAATTATTATAAAATGATGTCTGCATTTTCAATTCACAATTGCTTATGAAAAACATGACAGCAAAATAAGCCATGACTGAATCATCTTGACTGCGAGTAAGTGACGAGGGCGTCATCAGACCTATTAATTAATCTCTTAAATGCCGTCTGACATCACAACGGCTTGACTTCTGCCTCTCTGCCTGTTTCACATCTCAAGCCGAGGTCAGACAGATAGAAGTTAGTCATCTCCTCTTACATTTTCATATTCTAATACTTGCCACCGAGGCGACGCTTAAACATTTTGCTTACATTGCCACATCAACAGCTCCTGACCGGCAGCTCTCAGACTGGGAAATCCCTTCATAACAGGCATAGCTCTCTAGCTCTAATAATATCTCCCCTATGAGCCAGCTACACACAACCACACATGCAGGAAGGTCCCGGCTCCATTGCTGAACGCTGTTAGAATTCCTTTAAGCAGAGGATACCACAGTTATTCCACAAGAGTGACTGGTACCCACCGCACATGCCTCTTCTCCAGTACAGAGACTTTCCGACACAAAAGGAAACTGAAATTATAGCTATTTATGGTGCATTTTTATGAAGGTAGGTAAACCTCGTAAAGAAATGTTCTGAATTGGGAAATTAGAGCTCAGTTATAGATCAGTTGAAATGGTTTGGCTTAGCATCCAGTGACAAACAACTGCTCTTGACGAGAAAACATTAGTATTGCTGTTGTTTGCCAAGGCATATTTGAGGTTACGGATCTGAATAAACTACTAACACCAAGTAGCAAACTTCAGCATGTAACTCATCCTGCTTTGACTGTACTATGGAATAAAACGGTACCTCAAATTGTGAGGCTTGTTGAAGAGAGGTGTGCTACTACTTTTTCAACCAATCAGCTTGATGATTTATGCCTGGTGATTGACAAAATGGCTGAAAATCCCATGAAGGTACATTTAAAAATAGACTTGAACCTTTACTTCACCTGTAGGATTAATCCTATTTTTATTTTCAATTACAATTATGGCTTCCAACAATTCTGAACAAAATGATAAAACACATTACTTTTTGCTATTATGCTCCTGTTTGGGCAAACACACGATTTGTATGGCAATGATATTTTTAAATATATTTAATAAATGTTTAGCATTTTGAATTAAAGTATCTATCTATCTTATATTTTTCCATTTAATTTTCATTTTTTTTAATACATTTTTCATTTGCAATTTTATTTTCAATTTATAATCATTTATTACTATTGTACTATTTATTTAAAAGTCTATACATATTTATTTTTGCCTATTTTTATTTGTTTTTCAAATATTTAACTTAAATATAATTAAAATATCCAGTTATTTAAAAAGAAAAAGTTCAATAAATGCATGATGATTCCAATATCATTGAGAAATATTGTTAAATAATCATTATCTCAGTGTTGCCCAAAATAACTGTGATTATTACTTAATGCCATAATAGCAACCATATAGCAATATACTAAAAACCATTAAAAACTTTTTTGGACAGGCACTCTCATTTTCCTTAACCGATTAATGGTTTGTTGCCCAGATAAATGGCTTTTGGGAGGAAGATGACAGCCATGTTTGGACAGCCATGTGGGATGCTCACAGTCACACAGTCACACCCATTAAATTATTCACACTCTCAGCAAGAAAAGTTAAATCCCATCTGACGTATACAACACGTTAAAGCCTTAGTGATGGTTGGGTGTTTCACAAACGCTCTCCATGGCCCAACATGCCTTTTGTAAAATTACGACAATGATTTCAGCTCTATCTTTACTGGACACTATGACTGGAAAAAATCCAGAGTCACTCATGAAAACAAAAGCGAATATTTCTGGTTAGTTGTGTTGGAAAGTTTAGTGGATCTTGTCCCTGATTTTGTTTCTGTTTTACTTAAGGGACAGGTATTTCCCTATCTCTCGTTTTATAAGGTCAAAAATAGAACTAACTACCTACAAGTGTGGATAAAACTGTCCCTGAAATAATCCACAAACTCTGAGAAAGAAAAATATCCAACTACATAAACAAATAAAAGAAATATTCATAGTACAAATAAAAATCCATGTACTGGTAGCTGACCAGAACGTGCAGTTCTCTAGGGATTTCCAGGAATATTTAAGGGGCTTTTCCATTTGCTGCCTCATCCCTCTCTGTCACTGCTGACAATACATATACACACCCACACACACACACACACACACAAACACATAAACACCCATTAAGAAAAAAAAAAGACGTTAGGCAGCTGCTAGTAAACTATTGTTTATGCCAGGAATTATGTGACCTTATTCAAATATAAAAGAAGCTAAATAATAAATTAATTGTATAAACAAAAATTCATATACACTACCGTTCAAAAGTTTGGAGTAAAATCTTGGGTAAGATTTATTTATTTAATGTTTCTGAAAGAAATCTCATATGCTCGTCAAGGCTGCATTTATTTGATCAAAAATACAGTAAAACAGTAACAGTGTGAAATATTGTTTCAATTTAAAATAATTTTCTATGTTAATAGATTTGGCAAAGCTGAATTTTCAGCAGTCATTACTCCAGTCTTCAGTGTCACACGATCCTTCAGGAATCATTTTAATATGCTGATTTGGTACTATTATATTTATTATTATTTTCAAAGTTTCTTATTGAAACCACAATACATTTTTAGAAAGAAAGCAATTATTTGAAATCTTCCGCGTCATTATAAATGCCCTTACTGTCATTTTTGATCAATTTGTCATGTCCTTGCAGAATAAAATACAATCATTTCTTAAAAATAAAAGATTACTGACCCCAAACTTTTGAACGGTAGTTTCACAATAGCATAGTTAAAGTTAACTTCATGGTGAAAAACAACTTTTTTTTTGTGACTTAATGAATTTATTTACACATCCTCATGTTCCAAACCTGTATGCCTTTATTTCTTTTGTAGAAAACAAAAGGAGATGTTTAGCAGAATGTCTCAGACTCTCTTTTTTCTATTCAGTGAATGAACCATTTCACCATTCACTTTCATTTTATAGAGACATTCAGGTCATTCAGGTTTAGAATGACGGTAAGTAAATAAGGACAGGATTTTTTTCTTTGGGTGAACTATTTTTTAATGGTATAATTTAGAGCGATATGTCCCAAAAAGCAAGATGAACAACAAAAATGTGTCCCATATTATCAGTGCATTTATAGTTTATATATAATTAAAACATGCGATGAATCAGACAAGACTAAGCAATGCTAGCGTTAAGCAAGCATCCATCTCATAAAGAACATAATACCAGAGAGAGCTGCAGGTGAAAAGTGTAACACAATACATTTCAGACTGTTAGTTTAGAGCTGAGGAGCGTCAAGGTAATACGGATTCTTTGAATGTATTTGCGCTGCAGGAGATCTCATAACAAAAATGAAAGAGAAGTAAGAAGGGGAATATCACCTCTTTCTGGCCTGACCTTTTACTAGAGGAAGACATGTGTGACTACTGTAGGTCACTTACAGGAATAAAACACCATTTCAGATGTGAACATATGATGAAGGTGTGATGGGTGAAAAGTAATGGGGTTACTTTATGTGAAAATGCAAAGGAAGAAGTTGCGCTTATGTCATCTTCTCAGCCACCTTCTGTTGAAATCAAGCCCCAAATGGGTTCCCTGTAGTGTATCACAACACTTTACTGTTTTATTCTGAGAGTGAAACTATGCTGGATTCAAACAATCTCAGTTTTGATCTGCACACAGCAGCACATGTTGGACTGTTTTAGATTTTCAAACTGCTTCTGTTCCCTGGCTATTTTTTCATCAGTCTATTTAAATAGAGACAGACTGACAATCTGTATTTACACTTTCTTACTTTGTCAGTCATCACTTTATTTCAAATTGAATTTACTGATATTTTTAATATTATTCTTCTTGGTATAACATTACCTAATTTACATAACAGTCACCATGCGTATCCACAGCTTGCAGAAAAATTCAATAGTGCCAAACTCCCCACATAATAGTTGCTTTGTATTTAGCATTAAACATAATTACACTTAATTACAACTCACAAATCTAAACTCAAGAGCTAAACTTTATGCACATTACCGTTCAAATGCTTGGAGTCGGTAAGATTTTCTTTTATTCAGAAACGACACATTAAATTGATCAAAAGTGACAGTAAAGACATTTATAACGTTATTTCAAATAAATGCGGTTCTCTTGAAGTTTCTGTTTAAAAAAAAATGCATCATGGTTTCCACAAAAATATTAAGCAGCACAACTGTTTTCAACACTGATAAGAAATGTTTCTTGAGCACCAAATCAGCATATTAGATTTCTGAAAGATCATGTGACATTGAACACTTGATTAATGGCTGCTGAAAATTCAGCATTGCCATCAAAGGAATAAATGACATCTAAAAAAAAATGATATTGAAAACACCTATTTTAAATTGTAATAATGTTTTACAAATTTAATCAAATAAATGCAGCCTTGGTAAGCAAAAACATTAAAAATGAACGGTAGTGTATAGATATGTGATTATTATTAGCTGACATTATTTATACATGTTCATTAATATAATTAAAATACTGTGTTTTATGTTTGTGTGGGTTTTTTGTAGAAAACATTGTGCAAAAAAAGCATACATAAAACAATTAAATATCGGTTCTACATATAGGTTTATCATGTTATTTTCTGTGAACAATCAGTGTTGGTCAATCTCTACATTTAAAACTAATTTAGCACAGAAGCACTGTGTTAACAATGATAAAACTAGGCTAATCTTTTCTGATTAGACTATGATATGTAATACACCCATTCTGTCTCATAAACTGCATCCAACAGTGGAATACAGTATGCCATCATGGTTTTTTCCATCAATAGCGTACAGGCCTAAATCATGCAAGAATTTTGCAAGTTAGGTATTGCCCCCAAGGAATAAGACCACAGAAGATTAAAGAGCAGAAAACATTAAAGATCACACTGTATGAAGGTTATACAGGCTTTAAAGACCGTTCTATACAACAAAGCCTTTATAAAACGTATGTGGAATTTATAGACCTTTAAGTGTAAAAAGATCACAATTGTGCTCATAATAAAAGCAAAAGTGGAAAGTACACCACACACATACATGCAAAGGTGAGAAGGTCTTCTACCAGCAATGGCAACACAATCATCTATCATGAATTTGTAAAGCAGCTGTTCAGGATTTAACCTGTTAACATGTTGATAGCCTTGCGTGTTTCCCAACTTAAAGAATCAGAACCCAAACGATCCCTATTCGTCCAGGAGACCGTCAAGAGAGCAGGTGAACATCTCAGATCAAAGCAAGACACACTTTGATTACTATAGGTGAACCCATAGACTTTGGGTTTGCCTAATCTTACCTTTCACTAACGTGAGCGACACGTTATTTTACGTGTGGATCTGTGAAATAGCCATCCACTTACATGAATCAGTGGGTCAACGATGTCGTCCGATGATCCAACCGTGTTTCTCTGAAGAATTTCACGAAAGGAGCCACGGATGGTCCACTCATATGACAGACACACCGAGACAACAACGTCCAAATTTACGCGGCCACGGCTCCGTCCTCGCTTCTCAAACAGGCTACAACGGCCGTAGGATCAAATCGGGTCATTTTGACATCGGAATGTTCCAAAAACGACTCGGTTGAGGTACACGAAAAGGTAGAGAAGCCGCCACTGTGGCAGGGTGCTGTTGATATGAAGTCTAGTAACTGGAAAGCCCCCTTGGTCTGACTTCCTCAGGAAATCCCCGTCATGAAAAAAAT
>JAFVLL020001844.1:0-16172 GCA_021397915.2 Tor tambroides
ACACACATACAGAAAAAGAAAAAAAAATTGCAGAAACCAATTCACTCAGAAATTGTTTAAAAAAAAATTATATACAATAAGCCTCTTTGCACTCATTTATCTTGAAAAGTAAAAGTTCAGAGTCCAGTGTCCTTGTGTTGCATTATGAATTGCAGTCTGATATATTTTAAAACGCCACAGCGCACAAAACTGAGTTAGCCTTGCTAGAAGCTTCTGCATTCATGTATTTGTGTTGAGTATGTTTCATTGTAATAAAACACATGGACAGAGCCAATACACCCAAGAATGACTAAGCATAATAAACTTTTGAATCTTTCCGGTCATTGAATTCTCAGAGCTTGGAGATGCACTTATGAGAATAGAAATGCATGGCTCTCTTTCATTCATTCTGTCTGTCTCTTTCTCTCTCTTTCTGTCTGTCCCTCTGGACGGTGCGCACAATAGAGCCAGTGTGCCTGTATTCTAATTAACTAATGAACTGCACAAAAAGAGCTGCCCTCTTTAGCCTGAGATGCTCCCTTTCAGAGGAAACTACACACAAACTCTCTGAATAGTCAAACCATTTTACTGCAAGATATAAAGCCTGGCATTGATCAACTCAAGCAGTGGTGGCATTTTTTGGGTCACGGACTTGTCTGATAAGATTTATGTGTTTGGCTGTAACGTCCCCAGTGACCGAACCTGTTAACTTTTCCTTGCTGCAATCTGACAGCACGCACTGCACTTATTCTGCACTGCATCTTATTCAAACATACTGCAACCCCACGTGTGTTCTTTTTTTCCTGGTAGAGATCCATATGTTTCTAGGCAACAAACACGAATCATCATTATCAATTTTGAATTGATGAGGCTCATGCAAAAAAAAAGCATTGCCATATGCATAAATAAAGAAGTTACGCAGGTAAGCACAGAGCATAATTTTTTTATTGGCTTAGCCAGGCTCTGATAAGGAGTTCAAGTGCATCATATCTCAAAGGAAATGCAGAAACAAAATACAACAGGTCAACGTGAAAAGCGCAACCTTACCTTGTACAGTATGCACACATATAACTAAAATCAATATTTTCCAGAGAGATAAATGGATGAAGAGACACTGAGACGGTGTTCTTTTTATGGTCCAGGCCTCTAATATTGATGCTACTTGTTGCTAAATGTTGTGTGTGACAGAATGAACGAGTAACGTATTGTCATTAAGCTCCACGAGTTTGTGTTTGGGTAGGTCACTGCTGACTGTAATTCTCACCTCTCTGAACACTGCTAACAACATCTAGTGTGTTTTAACTGTAGGCGAGAGTACTTGAACTTAGACCAATCTCTTTGCTTCTGTACAAAAGTACAATTAAGCCCAAGAGAAGCATTTTTTCTCTCATCTATTTCATTCAATATGAACTGACTCCTTTTTTTCTGTGCACCTGAAAAATCATAGGAGCCGGACAGGAAAGTTTAGATAGATCAAGGCCCTGGGAAAGTTTGTGATGAATTATTGTGTAAATAGTTTTTTATATCATGGTGATATTGATTTTTTTTTTTTTTGTTAAAGTTTGAGAGTAAACTGCAGCCACTTGACTGAAATGGGAAAAGCAAGATATAGTGTTTTTTTCTTGTCCAGTCGTTCATTCACTACTGTTTATTCAAAATAATCATTGCTGGCTCAAAGAATAAAATAAAATAAAATAAAGGAAAGAAAGAAAGAAAGAAAGAAAGAAAGAAAGAAAGAAGGAAAGAAGAAAGAAAGAAAGAAAGAAAGAAAGAAAAAGAAAGAAGGAAAAAATTCATCGACACTGCCTCAGATATATCTTAATAGATAGATAGATAGATAGACACAAAGAAAGAAATAAAGATATAGAAAGAAAGAAACATACATAATGTTAAATAACGTGAGCTATGCACAATTTATCTTTCTTTGCTGACGTATCAGGGATTGAGAGATTGGTCCATTATGAAGCAGATAGATCCTTGCTTTGGATGGCCTCCTCTTCAAGAGTGACCTATCGGGTCTAGGAGCCCATTTCCTCTCTTCCGTTGCCTGGCAACAGGCCGTAAAAGTACCGTGGGTTGGTACGTGTGCAGGGCCAATCAAAGCATGTATTGATGGAGGAAGAGACGAGGCCGATAGGGCTTTAATTGTAGATCTGGGCTCTCTCGAGGGAAGCGGAGGCTCAGACCCACCTTTGCTGTATTCATTAGCCACGGCAAAAGGCCCTCACTTTGCATATTGACATTTTGATAAATGCTCCTGATCCGCAAAAGCAGTGTTATGAAAGCCGTTCCACCAACTAGCCTGCTGCCTGAGGCAAAGGCCGGCTTTTGTTTCCTATTTGGCTGGACTGCAGCTGTTCCCTCAGGTTAGCATCAGGAGCTAACAACAGCACCTGCGACTGTGCTGAACCACTAGCATCTCCAAACGGAAGTGAAAAATAGCAGATAGCTCCGCCCCCAGACTCACATCATCGTTTGAGCCAATGAGGTTTTGTCAGACTAGTCGGGAACTTTAATTCAAATAAGCCGCAGTGGCATTTAACGTTGTAGGAATCCAAATTATTAAGAATTTTGCAAGAAGGTGAAAGATTTCCCCACAACAGGTTCAAGTTCATCACAAGGATTCGACGCATTCATTGTTATACTATTAACAACAAGCCATGGACCATTTTTGCCAGAACCGCGGTGGATTAAAGGTATAGTTCACCCAAAAATAAAATTCTGTCATTAATTACTCACCCTCATGTCGTTCAAAACCTGTAAGAGCTTCATTCGTTTTCGGAAAACAAATTAAGATATTTTTGATGAAATCTGAGAGCTTTCTGACCCTGCACAGACAGCAAAACAACTGACACGTTCAAGGTCCAGAAAGGTAGTAAGGACATCATTAAAATAGTCAGTGGTTTAACTGTAATTTTATGAAGCTACAAGAATACTTTTTGGGCACAAAAAACCCCAAAATAACAACTTTATTCAACAATTATTCTCCAAATCACGTCTTCGTTAATGGTGGAATATGTGATTTTGAGGAGAAGAAATGTTGAATAATGTCGTTATTTTTGTTTGTTTGTTTTTTCGTGCTCAAGAAGTATTCTCGTAGCTTCGAAAAATTGCAGTGGAACCAGTGATTTCACATTGACTTTTTTAATGATGTCCTTACTACGTTTCTGGGCCTTGAACCTGTCAGTTGTGTTGTTGTCTATGCAAAGTCAGAGATCTCTCAGATTTCATCAAAAATACCTTAATTTGTTTTCCGAAGATGAACAAAGGTCTTACATAGGGCCCTATGATTTAATGAGGAAAACACAGACGGAATCGTGGAATCCAATCATAAAAATGAAATTTACAGTTTAACACGGATTGTCACAGAATTTGTCAAAGCTTGGAGGAATTCATCAAAAGTAGGTCATTACACTTCAATAAAATCGTGATATGGACTAGTATTGGTAAATATTAAGCCGCAAAAAGACTATTTGAAAATGAATTCTGCGTGTCTCTGTGTTAAGGAATGGCGCAGACGCGCGGTTTTGTTTACTACTCGTACTGAAGTGTACGTGATGCTTGCGGTGATATTAACGTCTAATAGTCACTTAATGAGCATTTTACCAATTTTAATTTGAGTAAAACTATCGTTATATCATATAAACACACAACAATAAAATTTGTTTAATTTTCATTAATTAAAAGATAAATGAAATTAATGTTTTATGCCTTTATTTGATAACCAGAAAAATGTAAATACACAACACAGAATTTCTAAGGGATAAAAAATTCATAAGGCTACTGTAAGTTGTTTTTATGCATTCAAATAATTAGACATGCTAAAACAGAATTTGGTAATAATAAAACATAAGAAAAATAAAACATTTCATAGGGCACTAAATGTGTACTTCTTGTAAAATTTTTAATAAATTGATGTTAAATTGTTTACGTTTCATGATTTTAATTAATTAGACATGCTTTTTGATTAACAAAATTTAATTTAACCATTAAAAAGGAGTCCAGAAAAAATTAAAGCGCCCCTATTATGGGTAATGAAAGGTTCATATTTTGGTTTTGGAAGTCCCCAACAACAGGTTGACATGCATGCAATGTCAAAAAACACTTTCATTGTCTTATAATATGCATTTATTTTTACCTTATTTGCTCAACGACTCCCAAATGATTCATTTTTCCAAACCCCTCCTTTGCGTGACGCTAATTTCCGGTGATTGGTCCGATTAGTCTCATTTTCATTTCATCATGCCTGCAATGTCTGATAAAGCAGTTTTTGTGAGCGCAGTGCTGCTTTGTGTACAGCCTTACAAGGGAAACCGCTACTTTTACCGCTCCAAAAGCAGCACCTAGTGGCAAAGAATGAATTTGCATTTTCATTCAGACCAAGGCGAAAAGATCAATATGCTCATATGCTAATGTTTCATGTAGACCTCAACATGAAACGGCTTGGGATTCGTTTTAAAAACGACTCGTTTCTTTTGAGAGAGAATAACTTTATACACGGTGCACTTTCAGATTTAACAGTTTGAAAGATGTTTTTATTCACTTACAGCTGTGTTACACACTGCATGAAAGGTCATTTTCAAAAATCCGTAATAGGAGCACTTTAAAAAAACAAACAAAAAAAAAAAACGGAATTTGGGAAAAAATAAAACGGATTTCATAGGGCCCTACTTACGGGTTTGGAACGACATTAGAGTGAGTAATCAATGACAGAATTTAAATTTTTGGGTGAACTATCCCTTTAAGCTTAATTTGAACTTGAACTGAACCCAGAATATATCTTTAATGCAACAATTCCTTATTCATTGAGTCACTTTCTGCTGCCTTCTGCCACGACGAGTCCACATCAAAATGTTTCTCAAGGTTTCGCAGTGACATATAGGAAAACAAAGCCATATGCTTGAGGGACTCTGTTAGTGAGGGTACTTCGAAGAGCGAGTGAGTTTCAGGAACCGCTACATCATGTGTCGCGTCGACTCTCTAAGGATACGTTCCTTCAAAGAGCAAACGAGAAATGAAGGTCTGCCACTGAGACCCAGTGAATACATAATACCGTATCATTATTTACACAGTCCGTTCTGAATAACCGAGATGCCGAGTGCAAAGCCTCTGAAAACCTTGTTTCTGCTGCTCTTAACTCAGTCTCCATCGATTAACCATAAGTGACAAAAACCTCACGGAAGCTATGAAGAGAGGAAGCTCTCCAAATCTGGACTAATAGATTGCCGGCCGAGAAGAATCCATAAGGAGTAAATAGTCTATCATTACATTAGACAGAAAAATAATACTTGTGCCACTCAACAATTCAAAAAGCTTTCGATACAAAACGAACCGAGAGAATGTGTAATCGCCTGTATCATCCGAAAGTGCTGCAGTCAGATGTGCATTTATGTGCACACAAGCTTCCGTGCGGAGATGAAAAGAGGACCTCTACTCCCAGAGAGGAAAGAGATGAGACCAACAAACAAGATTTCACTTTGATATTTGTTCACAGACACACAGGTAAGAAATTAAGACCTTGAACTACAAACAAGGCCACCTAAGAGAGCAGGAACCTCTACTAATTACAAATTTACAGCTAATAGGTTAAGTCTATGACATTACCCTGAGTGAAAAGAGATATTTTTATTAGGCTTGTCATTAATTTGACAATTAGTGCAAGGATATTCAATTCAATTCATGGCTGTATAGCACTTTTCACGATACATAACATTTCAAAGCAGCTTTACAGAACTTGCATGTATCAATGAGACTAAAAGAAAAGTCTACTAAATCTACAAGACCAATAGACAAACAAATTAAGCTCATGTAAATCACAAGACTTCATTTTACATGATACAATAAATGAAAAGCTATCATAACTTTTTATTTTGTTATATGGTCATATTAAAACGTCTTTTTGCCATGCCACCTTTTAAATATATTTTTCAAATGCCATTAATATATAGTTTTATGTATCTTAAAGGGATAGTTCACCCAAAAATGAAAATTCTGTCATCATTTACTCACCCTCAAGTAGTTCCAAACCTGTATGAAATTCTTTGTTCTGCCGAACACAAAAGAAGATATTTTGAAGAAAGTTTATAACCAGGCCGTTTTGGGGTACCATTAACTTCCATAGTAGGAAAAAAAAAAATACTATGGAACTTAATGGTGCCCAAGAACTGCTTTGTTTCCCACATTCTTCAGAATATCTTCCTTTGTGTTCAGCTAAACAAAGACATTCATACAGGTTTGGAACTACTTGAGGGTGAGTAAATGATGACAGAATTTTCATTTTTGGGTGAACTATCCCTTTAAACTGTGAACCTTGTTGTTTTATGTATCTTGTTTTTAACCACGATTTAGACAAAGTGTAAACAGAAGTATTTGTCACACTCACTGGGAGCACGGAAATGAGGAGGCGAGAAACTTCTTTCAATAACATAAACTTTTATTATACAAACTCAGGAATTGCTGGAGACATTGAATTCACACAGAATGATGATCAGGAAGACAATTAACACCAGACACAGAGGCAGGGAAACACAGGGCTTATAAAGGGGAAACTAAACTAGATAATTAAACACGCAGGGCTGGGAACTAATCAACTAATGACACGAAACGAGGAACGGAACAGGAACTAACCAAATATGGGCACGAGAGGAGGGGAAACACGAGACACAGAGAGACAGGACTGACATGTACTCCCCCCTCCCGGAAGACGCGTCCCACGCCTTGCAACATCCAACAGGGAGGGGGGGTGGGTGCTCTGGAGGCCATTCCTGGACCCAGGGCAGAGCAGGGGACTCGGGAGGCCATGGCGGAGCAGGGAGCTCAGGCGGCTATGGCGGATCCGCCTCCGAGACCGCCTCGGCTTCTACGGCGGGAGCCCTACTACCCCCCCCAAAAATTCCTTGGGGAAAGTAGGGGCTCTACCTGGCTGGCACACTGGAGGAGCGGACTCTTGGGGGCGCTCTGGCGGGCGCGGACTCTTGGGGGCGCTCGGCAGGCACGGACTCTTGGGGGCGCTCTGCAAGCGCGGACTCTTGGGGGCGCTCTGCAAGCGCGGACTCCTGGGGATGCTCTGCAAGCGCGGAAACTTCGGAAACTTGGGGGCGCTCTGCAAGCGCGGACTCTTGGGGGCGCTCTGCAAGCGCGGACTCCTGGGGGCGCTCTGCAAGCGCGGAAACTTGGGGGCGCTCTGCAAGCGCGGAAACTTCGGAAACTTGGGGGCGCTCTGCAAGCGCGGACTCTTGGGGGCGCTCTGCAAGCGCGGACACTTGGGGGCGCTCTGCAAGCGCGGAAACCCGAGCAGGGCGCTCTGCAAGCGCGGACTCTTAGGGGAGCTCTGCAAGCGCGGACACTTGGGGGCGCTCGGGCAGCGCGGACACTTGGGGGCGCTCTGGAAAGCGCAGACTCTTGGGGGCGCTCTGGCAGGCGCGGACTCTTGGGGGCGCTCTGCAAGCGCGGACTCTTGGGGGCGCTCTGCAAGCGCGGACTTCTGGGGGCGCTCTGCAAGTGCGGAAACTTCGGAAACTTGGGGGCGCTCTGCAAACACGGACTCTTGGGGGCGCTCTGCAAGTGCGGACACTTGGGGATGCTCTGCAAGCGCGGAAACTTCGGAAACCTGGGGCCGCTCTGCAAGCGCGGACACTTGGGGGCGCTCGAGCAGTGCGGACACTTGGGGGCGCTCGGGCAGCGCGGAGCTGGACTGGACCAGCGGTGACGCAGGAGACGAAGGAGAGCTGGACAGGACCAGCGGAGACATAGGAGGGCGCTTGCGAGGAGTGGGCACAGGAGGGCGCTGTCGAGGAGCGGGCATAGGAGGGCGCTGTCGAGGAGCGGCCGGTAGGCTTGCCATTTTTTCGCGAACGGCGGCGGGCTTGGGAGAGCCGCGGGCGGCGGACTTGCGTTGGCCGCTGACGACAGCTGTCTTGCATTGGCCGCAGACGGCGGGCCTGACTTCGGAGCCACAGACGGCGGCAGGCTTGACTTCGGAGCCGCGGACGGCGGCGGGCTCGGGAGAGCCGCAAACGGCAGCAGGCTTGGGGGAGCCGCGGACAACGGCGGGCTGGTTCTGGCTCGGGGCAGGACACTCTCCAGACACCGGAGGATCCCCTCCCTCCAGCATAGTCCCTTGGTGTCTGGGAGGTCCACGGGACGATGGGCATTGGCCCCGTGCCAGAACAGAGAGAGGATGGTGGCGTCATCTAATGCCGTCGCTGCGGCAAGCCCGCAGAACTCCCGGGAGTACTCGGGGAACGGGAGATCTAGGCGGGCAAGGGCGATGAAGCGGGCGGCGGTTTCCATCGCCGCGGGAGAAAAACAGGAGAAACAAAAAACTTTTCAAAACGGGGAAAAACAAAACGAGAGAGGAGGAGCGCCGCTTACTTCTGTTTTGGTCCGGTGTTCTGTCACACTCACTGGGAGCACGGAAACAAGGAGGCGAGGAACTTCTTTCAATAACATAAACTTTTATTATACAAACTCAGGAATCGCTGGTGACATTGAATTCACGCAGAATTACGATCAGGAAGACAATTAACACCGGACACAGAGGCAGGGAAACACAGGGCTTATAAAGGGGAAACTAAACTAGATAATTAAACACACAGGGCTGGGAACTAATCAACTAATGACATGAAACGAGGAACGGAACAGGAACTAACCAAATATGGGCACGAGAGGAGGGGAAACATGAGACACAGAGAGACAGGACTGACAGTATTATGCTATTTTTACAAAGGTAAACTATTAATAATGGACAGGGTTAGTAAGTTGACTGTGAAAAAATTAAATAAATAAATTAAAAATACATTTAAAAATATGAATAAATAAAAAAAATGTTTGTTTATATTTATGCACATTTATTTAATTATGTGTATTCAGGATGCATAAAATGCAACACAAACATAAAATGCCATTTCCATCAGAGAATGCTACTAAACAAAATACATAATTTAACATAACATGACATTGTGATAGGAATATTCATGATTTTAATGAAAATTGACAGAATTCATGGTAACACTTTAGTATAGGGACCAATTCTCACTATTAACTAGTTGCTTATTAGGCTATTATTAACATATTGGCTGTTTATTAGTACTTACAAAGCACATATTCTGCATGACCATATTCTACATCCCTAATCCTACCTAATAACTAAACTTAACAACTACCTTACTAACTATTAATAAGCAGCCAATCAGTAGTTTATTGAGGCAAAAGTCATAGTTAATGGTGTGAGAATTGGACCTTAAAATAAAGTGTGACCAAATTCACCTGCAATGTCAGATTTTTATATCTACTACTGGACATTTTTAGTGGACAAATTAAATAAACTTGTGAGCGAAAAGTGTTAAAAGTCTAGAGGGCCTAAAGTGCCTGTAGTTGAAGAAAGATCCTCAATAAAAGTCTTGTCAATGCTTTAAAACTGCCTGGAAGTGAAATACCACTAATATATCCTAAACCTCAAGGAATCCTTGCAGCATTAAAAAAAAAAAAAAAAAAAATTGCCCGAAGTAAGCTTCAATTTTTCCTAATAGCTTCAAAGACTTCCGTTCAGATAATGAGAGAGGGGATGTCATTCAGGGAATGACTAATGGCGTCGCTCAACATATGGGCGTTGACGTTCTCAGTCAAGGGTTTTCCTGGCATTCCGGGGTACGCAGGCTGAAAGATTCTGGGCTGTATCCAACTGGAATGGCTGAGAATGGAAGCTACCGCATGAGTGACTTTCGACAGCTGCAGGGCTTCAGAATACCAGTCACACAGTTCAGTACTTCTTCCACACAAGACTAAACAAAATTCATCTGAACGTCACATGTCACAAATACAAATCCAATCATTGATTCCCCTTCTACAGTCTATTATGATTCATCCATGTGTCACAGTCTCGCAACAGTGACACTTCCTAAACAAAACAGATTCCCCACCGCTAACGTTAAAGGAAAAGATTTATGTCATTATTTCAATCAAATACTCTGCTTTTGAAACTACTAGCACTGCATGGTATGACAAAAATCATAATGAGTACTTTTATTTCACACTAACAGTATATATTAGATATATACAGGTACATACAGGTATATATTATAGAAGCATGTAGTAACTTATTAGTAAATATTAAAAATCTAAAAGAAATATTGGTAACACTTTAGTACAAGGACCAATTCTCACTATTAACTAGTTGCTTATTAGCATGCCTATTATTAACATATTAGCTGTTTAGTAGTACTTATAAAACACATATTCTGCATTACCATATTCTACATCCCTAATCCTACCTAATATCTAAACTTAACAGCTACCTACTAACTATTAATAAGCATCAAGTTAAGAGTTTATTAAGACAAAAGTCATAGTTAATGGCTTGTTAATAGTGAGAACTGGACCTTAAAATAAAGTGACCTTAAAATTTACAAATGTAAGGTAGTTATTCTCAATTTTTTCTTTAATAATAAAGGCAAGATTCTTTTAACAAATTAAAAAGTCTGGCATCTGTACAAAAACAGCCAAAATAGTGGATATTTAATAGTTTATATGTCTAAATTAAAGGGATAGTTATAGATAATAGCAAACTTTATTTTCCTTTTTTTCCCTTTAAAAGTGCAAGTCGACTTGAAAGTACAGTACCAATAATGAAAGAAACCATTATTAATGTTTCTTTAGAATGTGCACTATTCAGACCCATTGGTTATAACTCTGAGCTCTTTTAGCTCTTTTTTTCAAGGACTATCTAACCAGGGTCTCAGAGGTTTCTCTTCTTTTTTTTAAACAGTATATTTTTATAGCCAATTTCAAAAGTAACATGTATCCATTTTATTGCATTTATGCTTATTATTAATATCTCAATGTCATACCGTCCAGATCAGTGTCCTACTATGTTTCTCTTTCATACTTCAATTGCAGATGCAGGCAACATAGGCAGCAAGAGTCAACATAGACACGAAGTGATACACTTTTTTTGTGCAGAATAGGTGATAACTCAGGGTTCACCCCTTGTTGGTTCAAACCCACAACCTACAACCTTATGTTTACCCGGGCAGACATCTGACATGTTGTGACTGCCTCATTGCGTGTCTAGAACACCACAGAGAACAGCAGCTATATATTCATCAAACAGCATTATATTTCTTCTGCCTCCCTTCTCCACCACAGGATTACTGCTGACATTTAAGGGAAGTATTAAAAAGCCAGCCTCCTCACTTTATATTTTCCTTTGTGCCAGAGATTTGTGGAGCTCTGTTAGTGGTCGGCCGAGGAGCATCTCAAACTTCCTCTACAGCACTCCGCTTCGTGATTTGTGGGGTCGCTTCTCAGAATGATTGCTTCCGCTGGTTCAGCCCAGATGTCATCAATCAGCGGTAGTGAATGTGGAGAGTGAGTACTTTGGCAGATGTCCATGTCATTAAATGGTGAAGAGAGCAGCACTTCTGCGTCAAGCGAAAGGTGATTGTAGGTGTGCTCTGTGTTTACATTTGGGCCCCTGGAAACTTTCGCTTTTAGCTCAAGGCTTCTGCCACATTCCTTCAGGCCTGAAATGTCTCCACTGAGGCACTTCCCCGTTGGGTTTCAAATCATAATAGAGAAAGAATGGGCCACTTGTTCGAACTTAGAAGGTCTATCTTCCACTAGTTTTGTAGATGTTTTAGTAGTCTTAAAGAGGCAAGTTCACCAACAAACGAAAAAAGAAAGTCATACAGACATGAGAGTGAGTAAATAATGACAATTTTCATTTTTGGGTGACCTATCTGTTTAAATTAAATTTAGGTACAATCGTTCTAAACAAATGAAATGTGAGTCTGTTTACCGTTCTTAAATAAATGCATACTGTTCTTCAGAATGGGACAATGAAGAAAACAAATCTTTGCTTACAAAGCGTTGATGAGCCCCTGCAGGTTCTTTGCTTTTCATTAAGCGCTAGACTGTTTCGGTGCAATTTCTGAACGAATTGCTGTAAACAGATAAAACCATTACCGAAGGCCATGTCAGTATGAAAAGACTCTCAATTTGGTTATGGAAATGAGAAAATATTAACAGTATTGATCTCAGAACTGTTATACTGTTCGCCAATCACGCTGCCTTCGCTTTTGTAAGGCGATTGTTCATGCACAAATGAAAATGGTTATCCAAATCGACGGTTATCTGATATTTATGGAAGGGATTGTTTGGAAAGAAACAAAAAGAACAGTCGAATGCGTCTTGTCGCTTTTGCATTTTTTTTCACTGTTCGACTTTTTCCAAATGAAGCTGCCTAATTACTATCTCACTGCAAACACATTGAGCAGTTTATTCTTGGACTAGGAAACAGGCGCCACAGGCTTTTGTTGTTCTGCGTAAAATGGATTTGAGAGCTGTTTATTTGCGGCAGACATGCCAGCCGCAGCCCCAAAGCTTTTCTCCTGCTGATAAGGACACACAAACCTGTAGACCTCCGCTGATTTGGGCAGCAAGCAGCCCTGAGACTGCCACCATAAAACAGGTACAGTGCAGTTAAAGGAAATATATAAGCACAAAGAGGTTTTAGTAACAAACTATGATATCCTCAGTCTCCATATTAAAACATACAGATAACAATAATAATGTCTAGCAAAATTGCAACTACACTTCACAGCATAGTGGTTTGTTATTGAAATGTCAGATGTCAATAAAAATGGTCAAAATGGCTCTGAAAGTGAAGTTAGTTCTGAGAAAAGCTCTTGCATTAATAATATGCAGTATATCTATCATACAATGTAGTTCAGTTGCAATTGAATTTACAGTAACTGAAAAATGTTAAATACATATCAAATCTCAAATTATTTCTTTTCTAATAAACCAAGCAAAATTGCAACTGAAATTAGTATTGAAATGTAAAATAAAAGATGGCAATAAAAACTGAAAAAAGCTCTAGCATTAGTGGTTTGCTAAATGAATGAATGAATGAATGAATGAATGAATGAATGAATTTATTTTATCTAGAAAAGCTCAAGTATCAGTGGTTTGCTAAATGAATAAATGAATATAATGTAGTTCAGCTGCATTTCGGGGGAAAAAAACTAAATACAGTATTGTAAATTATTATCTAATTTAAAATAAAAATATATAATAATAAATTAAAGTTGTAAATAATAATAAATGTCAATAAAAATGGCCAAATTTGTACTGAAAGTGTTAGTTTTGAGAAAAGCTCTAGCATCACTGGTTTGCTGAATGAATTAATGAATGAATATCATGTAGTTAAGTTGCATTTTGGAAAAAAACACTAAGTACAGTATTTTAAATTATTATAATCTACATTTAAAAAAAAAAAAAAAAAAAAAAAAAAAATATATATATATATATATATATATATATAATAAAAATGTCAATAAAAACATCTATGATTTAGGCCTAAACACTTTGTAGAGCCGTGCATCTCTTCACACTAGTACATTTTCATTTGCTTCTGCACTAACTTAGTTATTTAGATGGGTGCAGTACTTTTCACTCAACCCCTGTCTATTTCAGACAGCTCAGTGAGTGAAAGCGTTCTAGCTGGGCAGAATTGAAATAGATAGTCCGTCTGTGATGCATTACCATGGATATGCTAGTCAGCCAACAAGTCAAGAAGAGATCCTTCCATATTTAATCTTGTCACTGATCTCTTAGAAAGAGATTTTTCATCTCCCTTTCGAAATAAATTGAACAGAGCGGTGCCCTTTGTGCGACGCGTTAGAGAACCGATAAAATCGAGGACTTTTGGAGAGCATTTAATGCCACTGTGGAAAAACGCACGCCAGCGTAAATGATAAAAAAGAGCAGAGCAAATTATATTTGACTAATAGTCCACGAGCGATGGCTGCACGCTGCCTGATTATTCCTATGGCTTTCAAGCGTCTCCGCATAGCTAGAGGTCGCGTCAGTTACGTTACAGTGATGATTGGAGCACTAAAATGGCAAGACTTTTAAATTGCTCGCAAATTAACTCAGGGCGACCACTGCGAGCAACTTGCATATTTTCTAATCTAATTTGAGGGTGTCTGGTGACAATCAAAATGGATAATTGCGTTGATTGCACTCACAGTTATGAAGTTCATTTAGCTTGATTTCCCATCATGGTCATTAAAATGACAACAACCTAAAGACAATGGAGTCATCACTCCAGTTGGTTTACCCACCACGTGTAACAAACAAGATGTTAATGGGTGGATCTACGTCCTGAGAATTTCTCACTGCGTGCATAAGCTTTTCGGCACTGAATCACGGACGAGATTGAGAAAGCGCACACGACTGATAACAAACCACCTAATCACCTGTGTGACAACAAAGCACCATCAGTCCCGTCAGGAGCAGCAATTGGGTCTGAGACAGCTGAGATGTACCATTTGTCACATTCTTAAACTTGATGAGGCTGTAAAAGTATTGAAAATGTGCGAGCCGTAAATTGCACCCAGCCTCATTACTATCAATAGAAAACGCTGCTACAGACTGTCTTTTACACTATATCATAAACAGGGTTGATGCAAGGCGGTCGGGGAGCCATATAACTGATCTAAAAAGTCTGTGCTGGTTTGATTCATAATTTTTACTCTTTTTCTTTTGGCTGGTGCAGCAGTCTCCATATAAATGCATCAAACGGTACCTGTATGTCTGTGAAGCATCGCAAACTGTTCGTGCCCGACCATCTGCATTCACAGATTACCGCAGAATAACTGGGTACTGGGGGAATCTACCATTTGCAATGACCTTATGATTTTCTTGCTATTACCGTGGCAGATTATTGCATCGCCATTTACTGCAGCTATTTGTGCCACCAAGCCCTATCCGAAAGCTTATCTTTCCCTGTGAAGGAGTGTAATCATGATCTGATTTATCATGTCAAGGAGGGAAGCCGCTTCCATGAATTCAGTATATGTCTCCATAAACAGCTTCCTGGTAGCAGAATCAAAGACACATAGAAAAAGGTAGACCAATAGATTGTTTGTATTCAGGGACTTATGTGATATAAATGTGTGTGTATATATATATATATATATATATATATATGTGAAGAGTTTAGTTCCAAAACGCGATAAATCCATTTTGATTAATTTGAGAAAAAATGTGTTTTCTTTACCAAGAAAGTGGCAAGATGAAAACCACTATTTTCTGTTTCAAACTTTCAGATAGCATCTTTAGGTTACAATAACATTACAAATTCAAATCCAGATTTTGATTTTCAAAGATTTATAATAAACACTGATTATTTTTTTTCTCAAAATGCAATAAATCCAATTTAGGGCTGCACGATAAATCGCATGTGATTGTCATGCGCATCTCATCAGTAAAGCCGGTTCTGTGATTAGCAGTAAATCTCCATCACGTGCTTTCAGATGGAGCTGCATTTAATAAACAGAGCCGTAGATCACTGACAAGCTACACAATATCGCGTTCATAATCGCATTCGATTATGAACGTGATATTGCGTGGCTTGTCAGTGAACTGTGTATTAAATGCAGCTCCATCTGAAAGCAGGTGATGGAGATTTACTGCATGACAATCACATGCGATTTATCGTTTTGTTTGTTTGTTGATCACAAAGTACAAAGTAGAAGAGGAAAACTAGGATGCCGAGTGTATTCTAAGCGCCGCCATTACTGTTTACGATGCGTGGAATGGTGCGCTGTGATTGGTTGAGCGGATATATCACGTTCTGCAGAGAAGGGAGACTGGCGCTTGTCGTGGTTTGGAAAAAAAGGGAGAAAACATGACAGAATAACACGTCAGATATCGCAATTTGTGTAAAATTAAAAATGGACTTTTCAATACCGACCAGATACAATACTGATTTCGGCGGAAACTCAATTTTTTAAAAAAATGGCGTTTATCGCGTTTTGGAACCAAACTCTTTATATATATATATATATATATATATATAAACATTAGGTTATACTGTATATACACACACATACATACACACACACACACACACACATACATTAGTGTTTTAAAAAATGATATAATATTAAAATAAAAAAGAATTTAAATATTAGCAATATACTGTAAATAAAACAACATACATGACATGTATTTTTAAATAGTTAAAAATATCGAAAACACATAACTGCTTGCTGTCAAGTGAATCAGCAATTTAACTTTGATGGATAAATAAATAAATATGCATCATGTAGTTGCTTTTGAAACAAAAACACAATAAATTATATAATTTAAAAAATATATTTTATTATTAAAATAAAAAGTATAAT